>CM077080.1:104276771-104428060 GCA_039513925.1 Platanthera zijinensis
TCAAACATTCATCAATTTTGATGTTGTTTTTTAAATTCTCTCAAAAAGTACTTACGAATTATTATGAGTGGAGGTAAACAATATAATTTGAATTAAAATACATTGTTGTGTGACCATGGGATCTAGAAGTGATCAAATATTTGCCGCACTGCCAAACAATAAAGACCTATGGGGTCGCACTTAAACGGTTGGAGAATTTGAAAGATTGGATTATGTTTGGTCTTGCCATTGTTATGCAAGACCAACGATGGCATGAATGAGGAAAGGACGAACTCGGCCATGCGTTGAGTGCGTCGAGTCCACTCAAAGCTTTAACCAGTCAGGTGTTGATTCGTCGAGTTACCATTGAGAGTGTTGAGACCACTCGACGATTCGTCGAGTAAATCGTATTTCGTCGAATGATGGCATTGAGTGTTTTAAGTCTACACAGCTAGGCGGTTAGTGTGTCGAGACCACTTGAATGTTATTACTTCAAAGTTAACTAGTCACCTTAGAGGGGGGGGGTGAATAGGTCTTTTAAATTTTTTAAGACTTTTTATGCATTTTATAACTTTAGTAATCTAAAGCTTGTCCTAATTACCTACAACGCAAATACAGAAACAAGCAACACAGCAAGCACACAAATATTTATAGTGGTTCCCCAATTGGGTACATCCCTTTCCCTCCCACCTATCCAACTGATTTGATGGACTAGCACAAACTCCACTAATATTCTCCTCAGAGCATACACCTCAGGCCCTCAGCCTTACACTCAGATTATTTTTCAGAATCCATACTCAGAACCACAAGGTTTCCAACATCAGAGCACTATAGTGCTCTCTATAGCTAAGTGGTCCACCGACCACCTACCTTAGCCTTATTTCTAAGGCCTACAGCTCAGGCACAAAGTGCCCTACAACTTCACGAATAAGGCCCTACTCTCAGAGTGTTGCAACACTCCTACAACTCAGTACCTATCCAGTACCAAACTTAGTGCCCTCCAGACACCTACAGCTCAGCCTCCTTCAAAGCCTACAACTCAATGACACACTTGTCACCTATAGCTCAATGACTCACCAGTCATCTACCTCAGGCACAAGGCCTTACACTCAAGCTGGGAGAACAACCCTACCTCAGATCTACACTTGGATCCTACATCAGAGAGCAGCACTCTCCTACCTAGGCACTTAAGCCCTATATCTCAGATCCACACTTGGATCCTACCTATGTACCCTAGTAGGGTACCTACCTCAGTAACAAATTAGTCACCTACCACTTAGGCACAAAGTCCCTACACTCAGATTTAGATAAACTGAATACTACAGGAAAGTAGTCAATAAGATTGAATAATAGACTCAGAGAAAATGTCTGAGTCTAACTTGCTAGACTGAGCAGATATCAGTCTAGCCTACTACTGTAGAAAGAATTAGTCTTCTTCTACAACAATCTATTTCTCTGATGTTCAGAATACAACTACCTGCTGTTGAAGGCTTACAGTCCTTCACACAGCTATCTCCACTTACTGAATGATGAATCTGCTAACTTGTTCTCCAAGGAACAATCTTGCTGAACTGGAAGAAGCTTCAGCTATCTTTGCCTTCTGGCTTTCACTGCTGGACTTTGCTTTCAAGTTTGTTGGAGAAGATGAAGTCAAGCCGTCTCTATTTTGCTTTTTTGCTTCCATTCTAGTTCACGAATTTTTTTCACCCTAATATCCTTTTCTTCTCTTCTTTTTATACCAGTTAATTTGAATCAACAACACAATTTGAATATGGGCCCAGGCACGGATGGTGAGCACCACCTACCCCAGAAAAAGGCAAACAGTACTTTCCGGCACTGTGCTGCAGCTTTCCCTTAATGACCTGAAGAACCCTGACTGCGCTTGATGAATAGTGATCTGGGTCTGACGAATGTTGAAATCAGTTCGATGAAATCCACACTGATCTCGACGAACTCAGAGTCTTCAACCTTTAACTTGAGCTCGATGAAAGTGAGCTGGGTTCGATAAATTCTGGGATCATTTCGACGGATCCTGAACTGGGCTCGACGAACTCTGAATCTTTAACGTTTGACTTGAGCTCGATGAATATGGGCTCAGCTCGACGAACTCAGGATTTGGTTCGATGAATACTGAATTGGGCATTCTTATTTAGAAGCATTGAGTGAGTTTTCCTCTCTCAACGCTTCTGGACTTAGATAATTTCTGCTGGCTTAGTCTCAGCAGATTCTGCTCAACTATCTCAGCAGTTTCTTCTTCACATCTGAGACTGTCTTCTCTCTCAACAGTTTTCTTCTCAACCATCTTAGTGGTTATTTATTCACAGCAGAGACTGGCTTCCGTCTCAGCGGTTTAGCTGAGACCACCACTTCTCTCAACGATATATGTTGAGCTTCTCAGCTATCTCAGCAGTTCTACTAAGACATTCTTCTCAACTATCTTAGCTGTCTCAGCGGTTATGCCTTAGTCAAATTATCTGACTTCTAGCTTCTTCTTCCTGTTCACCTATCCAATCAAGGATAATCTGCATGCAATAACTCAAGCATACATCAAATACATTATGCCCCTTAGCATGATTGGTGATGCCTCTTCAAATCCTAAGGAACATTGAAGGACACAATTCCCAATAATCTCCTCCTATTTTAAGAAGGCGGAACTCTCATCCATGCTAATGTTCATCTACACAAAAATATATCATGATGAGCCAAAAGAGACATTACCATGACAATTGGCCATCCCAGCATAGGATAACTCCCCTAGGTGGGATGTCATAACACTATGTTTGACTAACGAAAAGACTTAGTAATTATCAATCACTATCAGTGTAATAATATGACTGGTAGCAACAGCTTTATTAATCATTTATAAGCTAAACATTTTGATTAAGATCTACCAAATCATTAACTTAGCCAAGCAACAGTAGTAACTTGTGATTATAAGATATCTATGAGCGAACAACATATTCATTTATCGAAGGTAAATAAATGAGAGGTGCATTACACATTTATCACATCAATGTAGTCATGGTCAACTCATAGTAATTTCATTGATAAAAATTTGTCATTGTTACACTTTTGATATTCATTATAAGACACTGATTACATATATAAAGCACCCTATGTCTTGTAGTCTCATCTCAGCTTTTCTTTGATGAACTTGAAGCAACATCCTTGGTAGCAGCTGTCTTCTTCAAGTGTTTAGCTTTGTTCTCCTACCTCTTGAAGTAAAGGAAAGGTTTTGGAATATATCTGGAGGGAATTTTCTTAGGATTGTTCTTCCTTACCAGATTTTCTTTGAATACTCTTTCCCTTAGGGAATTTCTTTCCAAATGCTTTATCCATTCCTTAGAAGGATATATACTATCAATATTCTTTTGAATTTGTCTATGGCTTACCCAAGCATTTATAATGATGGATTCAGAGGCATCACTTAGCTGTTCGTAATCTGGATCATCTTTGTTCTCAACTCTCCTCTTTTCCATGAACTCTTCATCCATTTGAGTTCCTTCCCTCTTTCTTCTAGAAGCAAGTTGTGCATCCTGTGCAACTCTAGCTTGTGTTGGTAAGTCTATGTCCTCTTGCTTCTTTCTATCTAGGATGGGAGGGTATAGTGCCACCCTGGTGCCATGAATCACATTGAAGGCTTGTTCTTCAATGAGTGTTGTTATCTTAGCATGGATACTCTCCCCCTTTCTGCCTTCTTCATAGATTGTATTTTGTAGTAGGGTGGTGTTGGCTTCACTTTTACTTGATATGGATTGGAGTATTCTCTCATTGTCAGCAAGCAGCTCATTTTTCAAAAGTAGTGTCTCCATCATAGAGTGGAAAGAAACATTGGTGGCATGCTGATTTACATGATCTGCTACACCCTTTATCACTTCATCAGTTGTACTCACATAATTATTGGCATATCCTATGTCAGTTGCAGAGAGTTTTTGGCTTGTGTCTAAGGATTTCATGATGGTGGTCAGTTTGATGCCCGTAGTTCCAGCTATCAAACCAAGTGGTGACCTGTTGGTTTAGGTGAGAGATTTCTTCTCTATTTTTCTTGACCTTGATCAACAATTCATCTCTCAGTTTGGCAACAGATTGATCAACATACTCCTTGAGGGTTGTGGTCTAGGCATCTAGGAGTTCTTTGATATTATTTAGAAGTAACTCATTTGAAATTTGAGTGGTGGTTAGTTGGCGTACTATAGGAGGGACATTTTCCTTAGCAATGTCCTATGAAGACTCCCCTTCAACTACAACACCTATAGAAAGAAGGAATTCCTTAGCTAAAGCTATTTTAATATTGTTAAATATGAGGCTATTGGTAATACCTGTAGTGGGTGTAGACTCAACCACTCTGTTGATCACTAGATCCATCTGATCATGCTCCCCCTCAAATTGAGCATTCTTTTCTTAGCATGACCCATCAAAATAAGTATCTAAAGCCTTAGGAGGCTCCTGAATATCTTTTGTTGCAGGGATAATTTCTACTGCAGCTACATCATCAGTATCAATCATGTTTGCCTCATCTTCTGCAACAATCACTTCTTCAGTACAATTCTTTGAAACTTGTCCTAACATAGGACTTGCATGGATTTTATCAACATGCATATCACTTACTTGGAGTTGGAAGTTTGCAGAGGTTTTATTGAGTGATAAGTCAACTTGCAGGCCAACATCAGCTGGAGAGGAGGTTCCAAGTTCTGGTTCAAAGCTGGCAGTTCTTTCCTCCTCAGCAGGTTTCTTCCTTGTGTCCTTAGAGGAGTTCTTTATTACTAAAGGTTTGCTCATTGGTAGGACCCTAGCGAATCTGTCCAGAGTTTTTATGTCCATTCTTTTTAGGTAGTGAATCTTTACTCCTTGCTCCTGCTTGAATTTATCTGGGTAGGTATTCACTAGGTATAAGGAAAGAATTTTGCCGATATTTGGAGTGTGTAGGCAGTCCACTATTCTATGGTAGAGGATTGATGACCAAGAGGTCTACTTACTGAAGATTATCCTGTTAATGACTTCAAATATTGACCTGGAGATTGTTTCATGTGATCCAGGTTTGTAGATGAGGACTTTCCCTATTATATCTGCCAGCAGTTTGCCTATCTGATTACAGAATTTCCTCTTAAGAGATCCATATTTGGCCTTACTATGTTTACAGAGAGCATTGTCTCTATCTATGATGGTGGTTTATTCTTCCTCTCTAGGGTTGACGGAGGGTAGATGAAGGACTTTGCCTAGTTTCTTTGGATTTATCTTAATCTTGATGTCCCCAATCTTTTATTTCAGTGAGGTTTGAGAGGACAACACCTTGATGTTGGAGAAGAATTCCACTACCTCTTCCCTAAGAATGTTTGATGGTTCAGAAAGGGCGTACTCTAGACCCGCAGTCTCAATCATCCTCAACACTTCCTTAAATCTCTGGCGAAGCATGACTGAATCCATTCCTCACAATTTCATAGCCCTCCAGAAGCTCCTTAGAGATCTTCGGCGCCATTGCGTCGGTGCGGCAAGACGTTGAGAAGGTTTCAGTCTCGACGACTAGGGTTAAGGCTTTTGAGAGCGATGTGGCTTTTCATTTCTTGTCGCCTTTATATATGTAATGGAAAAGTTTAATTACCTTTTTCATTTGACTAGCCAATTAAACAGTTTTAGACTTTACGGCTTGCTCTATGATTTTTGTTATGATACAGGGCACATAGTGCCTGATTAATTTATAGCTTCTCTCACTGTCTTGATGTTCAATCTATTTCTCACACCATTATACAGATATTTTATCAATTCTAAGTATGATGGAGACCTAACATGAAAGTAAGTCAATTTTATTGACAGCCTTATAATTCACTAATTTATATGTTATTTGGGATTGAGAGAAAAGACCACATAAGTTAACCATATAGATAATTATAAATAATAACTGAGTCAATGTTATCTAATCAGTGTGCTTGATTAGTTTTATCCGAAGCACATTTAACTTAATTCATGAATATGTAAACTTAGTCTCTTAATAAGAGAGAGAGAGAGAGAGAGAGACTTACCTTGAGGCTTACTGTCTCTAGCTTTTGAGGATTTCAAACTTAACGACCTCAATCTTTGTTTATTGCTTTACATGGAGCATGTTCTTTGAGCAATTATTCTGTCCAAGACATTTGCCTGGAACATCCAATGTCCAAATACTATGTATTATCTAGACAGGTATATGGACTAACCTGCAAAAAGAAATTTATTTACCCTTAGGCACCCAATAATAGTTGGGTTCTAGGTTCTTGTTAGGATTAAAAATTTTTTGCCTAACTCTATGCCTGGACTGATCATCTTTCTGTCCACTAAACACATTCAGATTATGTAAACAATCAATGGCAAAGTGGCCCACATTCCCACAGCACCAACATTTATGAATGTTGTATCTTCTCTTCAGGATAGAACAGAATTGTTGTCCATGAGAGATGTGAGCAGCTGCAGATTTTTCTAGAAACGCCTTGCATGATACTACTTCCTTCTTCCTGAATGAAGGTGTTGTTGAACTAAATACAGCTGGTCCATGATGGGCTAATTGTACTTTTAGATCCTGCCATCTAATGGTCTCCCTCATCTATTTAGATCAAGGATATTTGGATCCAAATCGAAAGAGCTTATCCTGAGCATTATGGATAGAGTGTACTGAAACACTCCTTTCGAGATCATGTGTCCTCACCCCACTAGTAGAGCACACATTTGTTTGATCCTCATTGTGAGGTGCAAACTTGATAGTTTTAGAAGGTAAATTCACCTTTTGAAATACTGTCAACTTATTAGGGAATTCAGATTTTAAATGGTGATTAGTGTGATTAATACCCAGCTTCCCAGGGACTTGATAGTTTACAACTTTTGGCCACTGACCCTATGACTTGGAAGAGTTAATCACAATCCCCAATCTCTCTGTGAACTTTTGTTCTAGATATCTGATATACTTATTCTCCTCTTCTAGAAGCTTGGTCTGACACTAAAGACTTTTCTTGAGTTCAGAAACCTCACGACTTTTCTTATAAAACTCAATAGATTTATTGTTATAGAGAGTTTTATAAGGCTTCAGGACTTCAATCTCCTTTGCTTGCCTTTTGGCAAGATTTCTGCTCTTTCTTATAGCATCTAGGAGTATAACATACTTGTCAATCAATTGATTGACCTCAGTCTCATAATATGAGCAATCTTCATCATATGATGAAGATGCATTAGTGTTTGGATTGGTTTCATACTCAGAGGAAGATGGAAGAATGGAGAGGGTTTGTACCTTGATTGATTCTAAATCTGACGGACTTCTTACCTCTTCAGTTATAAGCATCATCCCCTGCCACTATCTGAGTGTGATAGAGGGGCCCTAATTCCTATCCTGGGAGGAGGATATTCCTCTTCTTCTGGATTTGTAACAATAGAAATTAGCCCAATATATGCTTCTTCCTCTTCATCTTCAGATTCTGAGGAGGAAGAATCTATCCAGCTTCTCTCCTTCTTAGCCACAAAGGACTTCTCCTTCTTCTTGTCCTTATTGTGATGGTGATGCTTTTTCATCTTCTTCTCATCTTCTTCCTTTCTTTTGACTGGGCACTCAGTAATGACATGCCCAGCCTTGCTGCAACAATAACAGATGACATTAGAGGAAATCTATTTACTAGTTTTAGGGGCATACCTGTCATCCTTGGATGAATTCCTGTGGTAAGAGGATGAAGATGTCCTTCTCCTCCAATCCTTCTTCTTCATGAACATCTAAAATTTCCTTGAGAAGGTAGTTAGATCTTTATCCGAGATGTGGTTGTCTGATGAGCTTGACTCAGATTTTTCTGAGCTTGATTTAGCTTCCCTCCTTAGTGGGGAGGGAGTCTTTCTTCTGCTCCTTCTTGAGGCTTCTGCCTTGAATACCACAAACTTATCCTTGGACTTGGATTGGCTGCTCTTCTCCTCTTCTAGTCTAGCAGCCAGCTATATTTCATAGGATAATAGCTTTCTAAACAAAGTTGGAGAAAGAGTGTCTGCTAGCTTAGCCATTTCCCTAATGGCATAAATCTTCATGTCCGAATCTCTGGTGAGACATATAAGGAACATGTCATTCAGCTAATAGTTTCTAAAGACTTTACGATAGGTTCTTCGTTCATTTACTGTCCTAAAGAACCTTTTAAAGCAGTCAGCCACCTTTTCAGATTTACTTTGTCTAAAAGCCTCATACTCTTGGGTGACCATGTACTTCCTATCCTCTCTAACTTCCTCAGAGCCTTCCATGTAGACCACAAGTGTGTCCCACATTTCCTTGTATGTCTTATAATGTACATTATTCTTGAAGTTTGAGTCATCAATGGCACTAGCTATGATATTTTGTGCCCTCTTGTCCATGGTAGGCAGCACTACCTCATCTCTATCCATCTCTGTATATGCCTTGGGCACTCTATGAGTTGGATCGATGGTGGAAGCCTTTGTGGGGATAAAATGACCTTCCATTACTGTTATATAGATCCTAGGGTAAGATACTTCCATGAACAATTTAACCATTTACTTCTAGAGGCTAAATCCTTCCTTCCTGCAGATTGGTAGTTTCGTGGCCCCTAGCTCCTTATAGTTAATTCCTGACCACATACTTGTATCTTATAGCTAACCTTGGAGGTATACTAAGATTGTTAGATCCTCTTAGAGTAACCTCCCTCTGATACCAGTTGAAAATTATTACTTCAAGGTCAGCTAGTCACCTAGAGGGGGGGGGGGGGTGAATAGGTTTTTTAAATCTCTTAAGACTTTTATGCTGTTTATAATTTTAGTGATCTAAAGTTTGTCCTAATTACCTGCAATGCAATAAAGAAATAAGCAACAGAGCAAGCACACAAATATTTATAGGGGTTTCCCAATTGGGTACATCCACTTTCCTTCCTACCTATCCAACAGATTTGTTGGACTAGGCACAAACTCCACCAATATACTCCTCAAAGCTTACACCTCAGGCGCTCAGCCTTATACACAGATTCTTTTCAGAATCCAAACTCAGAACCACAAGGGTTCCTACCTCAGAGCCCTACAGTGCTCCTACAACCCAGTGGTACACTGACCACCTACCTCAACCTTATTTCTAAGGCCTATATCTTAGGCAAAAAGTGCCCTAAAACTTCAGGCACAAGGCCCTACTCTCAGAGTACTATAGCACTCCTACAACTCAGTATCTATCCAACTACCTACCTTAGTGCCCTTCTATGCACCAATAGCTCAGCCTTATCAAAGGCCTATAACTTAGTGACACACTTGTCACCTATAGCTCAGTGACTCACCAGTCACCTACCTCAGGAACTAGGCCCTAAACTCAGGCTAGGAGGACAGCCCTACCTCAGATCCATACTTGGATCCTACCTCAGAGAGCAACACTCTCCTACCTCAGGCACTTAAGACCTATAGCTCAGATCCACACTTTGATCCTACCTAGGTACCCCAGCAGGGCACCTACCTCAGTGATAAATTAGTCACCTACCACTCAGGCACAAAGTGCCCTACACTCAGATTCAGATAAATTGAATCCTATAGGAACGTAGTCAATAAGATTGAATAACTGACTTAGAGAAAAATCTCTGAGTCTAACTTGTTGGACTGAGCAGATATTAGTCCAGGCCACTTGCTATAGAAGGAATCAGTCTTCTTCTACAGCAGCCTATTTCTCTGCTATTCAGAATACAGCTACCTACTGTTGAAGGCTTACAGTCCTTCACATCGCTATCTCCTCTTGCTGAATGGATGAATCAGCTAACTTGTAATCCAAGAAACAATCTTGCTGAACTGGAAGAAGCTTCAACTATCTTTGCCTTCTGGCTCTCACTTCTGGACTTTGCTTTCAAGCTTGTTGGAGAAGATGAAGTCCAGCTGTCTCTATTTCTCTTTTTTTCTTTGATGGAGACATTGCTGACACGACCGCCATTGATCCCCGTCTGAGAGAGTTCATCAATTGGGACGATCGCTGCCGCAAGCTCGAGTATTGGATCGACGTCTGCCGCCATTATTTAATAATATATAATTTTAAATAAATAATTATAATTATATAATTTTAATAATTTTATTATTTTAAGCAATTTTATTTCAAGCATCTTTATGTTTATTGTATTTAAATAATTCATGTAATGATGGGTGCTTATAACCATCATAGGTTGTTTTAATTATTTCATTTCTCGTATTATGATGGGTGCATATAACCATCATAATTTTCATTTTGAATTTTAAATTTTGAATTTTTGAATGGAGGGAGATTGAGTGGTGTAAGCTATATATAGCCAACTTATGAAGGATTAATTAGAGAATGAAATAGAAGAAAAAAATCCCCCTCAAAATCTTGTGAAGATTTCCTTCCTCCTCTCCTCCTCTCCTTTCTCCTTCTCCAAATTTCGGCCCCCCCTTGTCTCCCATCTCTATCTTGGCTTCTCCTCCTCCTCCTCCTCCTCCCTCTTCCAAAGAGAACCACCCGAGCCCCTCCTTCTCCAAACCGAGCCCACTCTCTTCCTTACCAACCACAACCGACCACCAAAACACCACCACCAACCCGAGCCTCCTCCTATCCACCAAACACGACCACCACCTTTGTTTTTCCCCTAAAACGACCCCTCCTTCTCCCCCTTAAAAAATTCGGCCATCTTATGGTTTGACATAGCCACACCCTCCATCACTTGAAAAAAATATATTCTCCACCACCTTTGTTTTGTCCTCTACAATAATATTGTATTTTTCAAGGAACTCCCCCTCCTAGGGTTTGAAAAAGGAGAAAATGGCGAGCGTATTCATTGTCTGGTGCGGATTCGAGGATTTTGCATGGAAATAGAAAATATACCACCGTCGTGTGCGCCTCCTCCACTCATCTAGTGGATGGATTAATATTGGGATTTGGGTAATGCTTTTTTAAACCAACTTCGTTGTGTGCTTCTTTATTATATTTGTGAGAATTGGTGGAATTAGAAGGCAAGTTTTTAGTCCGATTTTATATTGAAATTAGTGCTTAATAAAATCTTAATTTTCAAGTATTTATTTCCCGAATATTTTTCGTATTAATTGGATGGGTAGATCTCGTGAACACTAGAAGAAATCAGGTTCATCACCCTTGATTTCCCCTTGAGTTCAAGTGATTTGGTATGCCCTCTATTAATTAATTTTGGGATGTGAAAGTGAGGATAGATACAACTCTAGAGGGGGGGGGGTGAATAGAGTATTCAAAAATTATGACACCCTACTCAACTCCCTTAGAGTTAATTTGCGGAATGAGTTTATAGATATTTGAAACCCTAGAGCCTAACACAAAGTGAAGTGCACAAGAGAAAGCTAACTGTAATTATAGTTTCAGCTTTAGTTCTATCACAGCAACTAGCAGTCCTAGTTAGTTCTACTCACAGCCACAGTGCAATAATTAAAATGAGCAACACAGACAACACAAGAGGTTTATAGTGGTTCCCTCTAAATAGGTACATCCACTCTTCTACCACCCTTGTATGAATCCACTACAGGTTTTTGTTCAGGTGCCTGACTACCAACTTATCTGGTTCAGGTAGATCAAGTAGACCCTTTGAGCTTTTGATCAGGAGCTCAAAATCCAACACAGGTTTTTGCTAAGGTGCCCTGCCACCAAGGTTCACTTTTGAAGGGAGTAATAACCCTTTATACAGGAGGTTGAGAGAGTTAGAGTGTCTTCTCTATTGTTAAAACAGATTAGAGAAGCTAGTGGATTGCACAGAGCTAGAAAGCTCTAAGGAATCAAGACTCCCCCATGGCTTAGAGAATATCCAGGAAGAAGTCTTACTTCAGGGTGCAGGATCTCTTCTGAACTCTTGACAGATATAATCTATTGGCTTGAAGTTCTTTGAAGGAACAGCTTGAAGAAGACTCTTGATGAGAAATGGTTGTTCTTCTTCAATCAGCTTTTCTTTCTTCTTTTTCTTCTTGTTGAGGCACTGAGTGTGAATGTTCCTGGAAGCAGGATGAACTCAGGATTTGAAGAAGAATGCTGAAGAAATTAGTTCTTCTCAGTTGAATGTGAAATGATCTGAGAGCTGTATCTTCTTCTTTTTAATCTGTATATGAACTATTGTATATGTCTGTATCTCTCAATATATATCTCTATATGTCATAAAACTTCTTTCAAAAGAGCTCTTTATATATTAGCCTTTGTAACGGCTCTAATTCTTTGTCTTCTTCTGAGATCTGCAATCTGGGCTGCAAATAGCACAATACAAAATATATCCTGCAGAAAGACGTCCTATAAAGGGATAATGCTTTCTGAGAAGCTGCATATCCAATCTGATAAAAGAATACTAGAGAAAGTCACATCAGACTAAACTCTTTACAACCAGAAAAGACTTTTGTGTCTAACGGCTATAAAGGACAACATAGCAGATAAAGCATAAAGATATTTCAACTAATAAGACAAAAAGACTTTTGTCAGAAAGAACTTGACTTATGCATAAAGAATAGGGCAAAGATTGCCTTGAAATGTAAGCATAAAATCAATGAAACAATCTTTAATCAAATATGCCAAATAAATAAGAAATAAATCACAGAAGAGAAGGAATATAAAATTACTAAAAGCAGACAAAAGAACGTCGAACGATCCTCGGAGATCGTCGACCGAACCATAGAGATCGTCGACCGAACCACAGAGATCGTCGACCGAACTACAGAGCAGATAGTCGACCTATCAGAACAGATAGTCGAGCTATAAGATAGTTGAGCTATCAAGACAGATAGTCGAGCTATCACAACAGATAGTCGAGCTATAAGATAGTTGAACTATCAAGACAGATAGTCGAGCTATCACAACAGATAGTCGAGCTAAACGATAGTTGAACTATCACAGAGATAGACAATCTGCTGACTGACGATAGTCGACCAACTGATAGACGATAGTCGATCGGTTGATAGACGAAAGTCGAGCGGCGTTCGACTATAGTCGAACCAAAAACAACTTAGCACGATTTTACTGGATAAGCAACAACTCTACAACTGAGGGAATCTAACCTGACAACTAACCTTTGACCATAGATAAATCTTGGGTCAAGAAACTAATTGAGAAGACTTTACACAAATCCAAACTAGGGTACCAACAATCTCCCTCTATTTGGGTCAAGTCTCTCAAAACAACAAACAACAACAAATGCTATAAAATAGATATAAAAACAACATTAACCTGTTAGGATCAAAGGTGTATCATATCATAAATAAGCATCAATTGTATCAAACAAATAATCAAACAGACAGTCAATAAAATAAACAACTCAAACAGCATCAGAATCTGATTTAGAAACAGAAGAATCAGGAAGAAAAGAAATTTTTCTGAAGGGATCTGGAGCATCTTTCTTTGAGGTCTTCAAGTCTTGTTCTCCAATAATCTTGGATTCTCCTGCTCTTGGCACAACAGCTTCTGGATGCTTTTCCATATACTTTGAAGCATCAAAAACCTCAGGTCTGACCTGGAATCTGTCTAGTTCCTTCTTTCTGAATTTTGACATTGTAGTTAAGCCTGTAACATCTTTGCCTTCAGCTCTGGCTTGTCTGATATGGGCTGATCTAACTAATTCAAGAAATCTGGCCATCTAGAAATCAGGATTAAGCTCTTGGCTTTCATATTTTTTATCATCAGTTGGATCTAGAGGTTTTATAGTTTTGAATTTTGTAGAGAGTTCTAGCATACTTGCAGCTGGCTCTTTTTTTTCTTGAATACCTAGAGAAGATGAAGGAGCAAACTCTGCATATTTTTTACTTGATTTTTCAGAGTAAATAATCCTTTTTCCTTTTAAATCTATTTTCTTTGTTTGAGCTGGCTTTTTGGATGGTATGCTTTTGCTTTCTTTAGGAGGTGATGCTTTTCTCTTGGGTGAAGGAGGAGCAGAAAAGGTTGGTCTTTGATAAACCATCTCCTTCACTTGTTCTTCAGCCTCTTGTCTTTGATGTCCAGATTGAGATCTGCCTTGATATCTTGGATTACTTCTTCTTTGATGAGCTTGAGAGGGAGTGAATCTTGCAGAAGGAGCTGAGGGATTGGCATAAACATTTCCAGAAGCTCCTTCACTAGGAGGAGGAGGAGGAGGTCCTTTAGGAGTCCATTTGGGAGCTGAACTGTCATATCTTTTGCTTTTATTTCTCTGCTTTTGTTGGTTTCTGGATAATCCCATCCAATGTTGATATTCTTTATATTTGGGATCTATCCCTTTCAGTATGTAGTATGGGATATCATGGTCTGGATTTGGTGGAGGAGGAGCAATAGCTTTCCTTTTCCTTTTTGCAGATTTCTTCTTCTTTGATCCTTCTGAATCATCAGAATCATCCACATCATCAGAGTGAGATGACAGAGGTTGGTCATAAGGGTCTAAGGCATCTTGATCAACCTTTTCTTTTGCTTTTAAGACAACTTTCTCTCTTTCTTCTTCTAAGGCATCCAGTGCCAGAAGAGTATCAAGGTCTAGTCCTGGGGTGTCATCCCAGACTGTAGATCTTTCTTCTTGTTCATCTGTAACTTTCTCTTGCTCAACTGTAACTGTCTTGAGGACCAGTTCTTTTGGAGCTTGCTCAGCTTCAGGTTCTGGTTGAGCAGGCTCAGGTTCTTGAGGAACTGAAGCAAGTTCTGGAGCAACTTGATCTTCTTGAATTTGATCTTGAACTAGATCTGTAGCCAAAGGGAGACAAAAATATTTTAAATGGGCTAGAAATATTCCTTCAAGATACTCACAGGTTAACATGTCAGTTAACAGGTCAGTAAATTGAGATAAAGAATTACCTTCAGGATTTCCTAACTCCCATAAGTCATGTAGAAAGGAGGTGATGACTCCTTCCAGGTATAGGGCAACAATGGGAGTGGAGGATTCTTCAAGACAAACTTTACAAGAAAATTCTGCTTCCATGATGATATCAGATGCCCTCTAATCTAAGACTTGGGCTACTTGAAAAGCTGTTGTGGCTGGAACTGTAACTGTAAGAGAAGTTGCATCTGCAGCTTTCAGGATTCCTTCTGAAGGAGTCTTATCTGGGGCTTCAGCTGAGAGAGAGATCAGGGGAAGTCCTGAGACGTCTTCCTGGAACATCTCCCCCTGCCTGATTTCAGTAGGTACTGAACTCAGGCCCCTAAATGAAGAGGGCTAAGTAGATTTGGAGAGGGCAATTATGGATGATGTAAGGGAAGAAATGCAAGAAACAAGAGGGGCAATTGCTTCTTCAATCATGATTTTGATTGAAGGAGTAATTAGCTCCAAGATGTTTGAAATGAAAGCTGGAGTTATTTCAAAAGATGTGGAAGGGGCAATCACATCAGATGGATGATCATCAGGGATGGTGTTCTCCTGATGAGATATGGATGCATGAGCTGGTGATGGAGATGCAGATGTATGAAGATCAATATGATCTTGATGTGAAATTGGTGACTGAGGTGGAGTTGGTAGAGTCTCAGAAGCCAACAGATCAAAACTAGGATATGAAATCCCAGCAAGATGTGAAGGGGGTGAAGATGCTGGTGGTGATGCATGGGGAATAGTTGAAGAATCTAGTGGAAGAGAGGCAGTGGATGTAGATGGCACTTTAGTAGAAGTGGATGGTAATGCAGTAGATGTGGGTGGAAATGCAGATGAAGGTGGAATGGGGGGAATGGAAGAGCCTTCTTCACGTAGGTGGGGAGTGACTGGTACAGTCCTGGTGCTCTCAGATGTAACAGGAGCAACCCCAGCAGGTGAGGGCTTCTGAATATTCCTTTTCCACTTTATGAACAAAGTGGGATCCATCTTCTTGGTTGCATTTATAGAAGTTGAAACTGTTCCCAACAGTTGGGGATACTTCTCTCTTAGAAAATTCCCAATTACCCTTCCAAGGGTTACCTCTTTCTTAGAATTCTTCTTCTTGATCAAATCAAAAACTATTCCTGCCTAATTGATTACCTTCTTGTTGACAATGGCACACATCAAGGAAAACTGTTGCCTGGTTATGTTGTCATGAGCAGAGTGCTTACCCAATAGCACTTTTCCAACCAATTCTGCTAAGAACTTAATCCTCATCGAAAACTTTACTTTCAGTAACTTAGAAGGAATGCCTTCGTCATGACCTAGCTCGACGAGCATCCTTCCATACTATTTAGTATCTTGGTCATACTCCTCTTGACCATTAATTAATTCGAAAATATTAGTTAAGACGGCAGGAGTCAAAGTTACCTCCTCGCCGCCAATGGTCCCGGTCATGGATTCGTCACTGGACGACGAAGTGAAGACCCATTCTTTAATCTCCGGAATATTAATCTTAATCCTTGTGGACATCAACTTCTCTAGTCCTTGATCCTTGCACAGCTGGAGTATCTCTAGAATCTCAGCATCGCAGGCGCTGAACGAATCAAAGTCCACGCTGAACCCGGCATCAAACTTCATCACCGTCAGAAGAGCTGGAGCAATCGCCATTGATTTGGTCGGAGAAGACGAGAGAAACAAAGAGCAAAGAGCGCGGGGTAGAGCTCAAGTCAAACCTTACAAGCAGGAATGAAGAATACGAAAAGACGAGCTCTGTCGACTATAAAAAGAACGATCTATTAACCTAGGTCGACCATCGATTTTATTTTGAAACGACAATCGTCGACCTATTTTAACAGATAGTAGAAGCGATTCAAAAGCCACACTTAGGCTTTTCCATTTATCATGCCTAGTTGAACAAAAAAGAACAGATGCTTCTGTTCATCTAAGGGCTTGGTGAAAATATCACCTCTCTGAAGGTAAGTGGATATGAACTCGAGGCTGATCTTGTTCTTTTCCACACAATCTCTTAGAAAATGGTGCCTGATCTCAATGTGCTTGGTCCTAGAGTGGTGCACAGGATTTTATGCAATGGAGATAGAACTGGTACTGTCACACATGATTTTGGTGTTCTTGTGTGTGTACCCATAATCCAAAAGCTGGTTTAGAATCCACAGGATCTGTGAACAACAACTAGCAGCTGCTATATATTCAGCCTCTGTAGTTGAAGTTGAGACAGAAGACTGTTTCTTACAGAACCAAGAGACTAATCTCTCTCCCAGGAACTGACATGTTCCTGAGGTACTTTTCCTGTCAACTCAACAACCAACATAGTCAGAATTAGAGTATCCAATTAACTCAAATTCTGATTCTGCTGGGTACCACAGTCCTAAATTTGGACATCCCTTAAGGTATCTCAAAATTCTCTTGAGAAGAATCAAATGAGATTCCTTGGGGTTGACCTGGAATCTAGCACATAGGCATGTGGCAAACATTATATCTTGTCTACTTGTGGTTAAATACAATAGGGAACCAACAATGGCCCTATAGTTTTTCTGATCAACTGGCTTACCCTGATCATCAGAATCTATAACTACATTAGTAGCCATGGGTGTATGCATTGCTGAAGCATCAGCTATCCCAAACTTCTTTACCAATTCCTTAGCATATTTAGATTGGGAGATGAAGATGCCATCAACATCTTGCTTTACTTGGAGACCAAGAAAGTAAGACAGCTCAACCATACTACTCATCTCAAACTTAGAATGCATCAAGTCAGAGAACTTTTTGCATAGTTTGGGATCAGTGGAACCAAAAATAATATCATCCACATAGACTTGAACTAACAGGATGGTGTCCTTGTGATGCTTGACAAATAGGGTTCTATCATCTACTCCCTTAACAAAGTTGTGCTCTAACAGGAAACTTGCTAGAGTCTCATACCAGGCTCTGGGTGCTTGCTTAAGTCCATAAAGAGCTTTTTGCAATTTGTAAACAAATGAGGGTTGAGTTGAAGAGACAAACCCAGGAGGTTGTTCAACAAACACCTCTTCCTTTAGCTCACCATTTAGGAATGCACTCTTGACATCCATCTGAAAAACTTTAAACTTCATGTAGGCTTTATAGGCTAGAAAGGTCCTTATTGCCTCTAGCCTTGCAACAGGGGTAAAGGTTTGGTCATAATCTATACCTTCCTCCTGTCTGTAGCCCTGAGCTACAAGCCTAGCTTTTTTCCTTATTATAATTCCATTTGTATCCAACTTGTTTCTGAACACCCACATGGTGCCTATGATCAGTTGGTCTTTTGGTCTTGGAACTAAAGTCCATACTTTACATCTTTCAAATTGATTGAGCTCCTCTTGCATAGCAATGATCCAGTGGGGATCTAGCTCAGCATCTTTTATGGTGAGGGGCTCAACTTATGAAAGGAAACAAGCATGCATCACATCCTGTCTTAATTGATGTCTTGTTTGCACACCAGCTGATATGTCACAAATAACTTGAGATGTAGGATGATCTCTAAGTGTGACAAAATCAGCAGGTGGGATGTGATCTTCAACAAAAGTTTGGATTAATTCCTCTTTAGGAATTGGATCAACTGTTGGTGGTACAGCAACTGCTTCCACAATGTCTCCATCACTGTCTGAATTAGTAATATGAAGAGTTAAAAGAGGGAGAATCTCTTGAGTGACATCTTTGCATGACACAGGTACCTGCAATGAGCTTGAGGAAGGAGAAGTTTCCTTCTCCTTGTAAAACATCTTTGACTGATCAAAGGAAACATGCACAGACTCTTTTATTTTAAAAGTTGATTTATTAAATACCCTATAAGCTTTGCTTACTTGGGAATATCCAAGAAAAATTTCCATTGACGCTTTTGCTTCAAACTTTCTAAGATATTCTTTATTGTTATTGTGAATATACACTACACAACCAAAGACTCTAAAATAATTAATTTTAGGTTTCTTTCCTTTAAGCAACTCATAAGGAGTTTTACTCTTAAGTTTGTTTATAAGACATCTGCTCAAGACATAATTAGTTGTGCTAACAGCTTCTGCCCAATAAGAGAGAGGCATGTTAGCATCTGCCAATAATGTTCCAGTAGCTTCAATCAGGGTTCTATTCTTCCTTTCCACTACCCCATTTTGTTGGGGAGTTCTAGGAGCAGAGAAGCTATGTTTGATACCTTTTTTCTCACAGAATTCTTGCATGAGAAGAGACTCAAACTCAGTACCATGATAACTTCTGATCAAGGCCACATGAGTAGAATACTCAGTCTACACACATAGCAGAAAGTCTGTAAGAACTTTTAAGTTATCAGCCTTAGTTCTAAAAAAGAACACCCAAGTGAACCTAGAGAAGTCATCTACAATCACTAAAGTGTAATACTTCCCTCCTAGACTCTGTACATTTATTGGGCCAAAAAGGTCCAAATGTAATAAATACAGTATTCTAGGTGAATCACTTTTATTTATAGATTTAAAGGAATTCTTGTAGGGGTAAGAACGTAAACCTCTAACAAGGTTGTATTTAGATAACCTAGATATGTTCTTGAGGTTAACATGGCTAAGCCTCCTATGCCATAAGGTGTTATTATTTGTTACTTCATTAAACAGGCAGATTTCAGATTGAGTTGAGTTAAAATCTACTAAATAAACATTACCCTGTCTAATTCCTACTAACACTACATTACTATTTAAAGTAATATTACAGAAAGTGTTAGTGAAAGATTCCATATAACCTGCATCACATAACTGGCTTACTGAGATTAGGTTGTGCTTCAGTCCAGTTACATATGCAACCCTTTTGAATGTTACTGCTCCAATGGTAATCCTACCATATCCTTCAGTTTGACCATAGCTGGAATCCCCAAAGATCACCTTTAGTCCAAGCTTGGCCTTATATCTTGACAAATTTTCTTTTTTTCCTGTCATGTGTTTGGAACAGCCACTATCCAAATACCATTTGTTTTTAGTAATTGGATAGGTCTTCACCTGAAAATCAAACAGTTAGACATTGTGGACCCAGACAACCTTGGGTCCATTATTCTTTACAAAATGAAAGCTTGAAATAAAAGAATAAGCAGGCTGGGGTTTATATCCTAAGGGGTAGGATCTCCTAGGTGGGATACTCTAAGTAGTTGATGGGTCAACAAACCTAGTGTTTTTATTTATCTTAGGATTTCTAAGGTTCAGGTGATTATTTTGAAAATCATATTGAGATCGTCGATCAGCGTTTGACGATCGATTCTCAGATCGTCGAGCATCGTTCGACCATTGAGCCTTCGATCGTCGAGCAGCGTTCAACGACTTTTGTATTTCCTTAAATTTTTGTTTTCTCTTTTCTCTCTTAGCTTTATTTAAGGCTTTGTTAACTTGTTTTACTTACTCAGTATTCTTTATTCCATCATCTGAAATAAAGTTTACTGGAGTTGAAAGATGATTTTTAAGAACCAATGGGGGTTCACTTGATGAGGCTCCTAAGCCTAGCTTATTATTGCCTGACCTAGTGTTTGTCATGCTAGTGATCTCTAGCAGCTTAAGGCTTCTACCATTTAGAGATTCTTCTAATCTTTTTGATTTAGCTAGTTAATTTTTAAGAAATTTTATTTCTTCACTGGACTTAGTGAGTTCTGCTTCTAACCTAGCATTTTCAATGGAGAGGATTTCTGATTCTGCTATACTATTTCTAAGCTCCTTAATTTCTTTTTTTGAACTAATTAAATCTAAACAAAGGGATTTAAATTTAGATTTAAATTCAGTAGAAGAAAAATCATAAGAAGATAATACCTGATCTTCTGAAGGCATTTCTTCATCATCATCAGAACTCTCTGCAGCTGAGTGGTTGCTGTAGTCATCAATTGCCATTAGGCAAATTTCCTTTTCCTTCTTCTCTTCCTCATCTTCACTGGAGCTTGAGGAGAAAGATTCCTCATCTGTGTCACTCCAGGTCTCAGCAACAAATCCTTTCTCCTTCTTCTTATTTTTGTAGGAGGAGGACTTGGAGTGCTTCTTTTGATGTTCTTTTTCTTTTCTCTTATCCTTGTTCTTTTCCTCTGGACACTCTAGTAGAATGTGTCTAGGTTTCCTACAACCATAACAGATAATTTCTTTAGCAGGAGATCTATCATACCTTGGTTTATCTTCATATCTTGAAGACTTCTTTCTGAAGTCTTTTTTGCCCATATTGAGAAACATTTTGGCAAAGAGTGCCATCAGTTCCTCATTGGATTTGCTTCCTTTAGAAGCATCAGCAGCTTTGAGAGCAAGAGTTTGCTCTTTCCTTGTTGGAGTGGGAGTCTTAGCTTCAGCTTCAGCTTCCCTGGACTTTAGAACTTGCTCAAAAGATTTGAGCTTGCCAAGGAGAGCTTCAGTTGAGATTTCAGTTGTACTTCTGGCCTCCTTGATGGGCCAGATCCTAAGATCCCATGTATTGGGGAAGCACATCAGTATCTTATCATTGACCTCTGTCAATGTTATCTCCTTATTAAGAGTTCTTAGCTCATTGATGATAGAGCTGGGCCTGGTGTACATTCCTTCAACTGATTCAGCTTCAGTCTTCTTGATGTTTTCATATTGAGATATAAGGTTGGACCTTCTGTCCTTCCTCTCATCGGCTGAACCAGCTACAATCTGGTTCAGTGAGTCCCACATGGCTTTTGTAGAAGTGCAATCAGCAACTTTCTGGAATGTTTCATCAGACATAGTCTGAGCAAGAATATTCTTTGCTTTAGCATCAACTATCTTTGCCTTCTTGTATGCATCATTGTAGTCTGGAGGTGGCACTGCACTGAGATTTGTAGATGTTGTAGCAGTGGCTGCAGCAGGTGGTGTTTGTGGCCCTGTCAAAATAGAAGAAAAAATATCTTCATCAATAGAGTTCATATATAACTTGATTCTTGCCTTCCAGATGCTAAACTTAGCTAAGTTGCAAAGTGGAGGTCTGGTGCTAGAGTAATCCTTGTACTGGGCCATGAAGTGAATATCTATAAATTTGGTATCTATCTAGATCTTGTGACTTAGGTGTTAGCCTGTACAGTCAGTCAACCTCCCTCTGATACCAATTGAAAGTGAGGATAGATACAACTCTAGAGGGGGTGGGGGGTGGGCGGGGGTGAATAGAGTATTCAAAAATTATGACACCCTACTCAACTCCCTTAGAGTTAATTTGCAGAATGAGTTTATAGATATTTGAAACCCTAGAGCATAACACAAAATGAAGTGCATAAGAGAAAGCTAACTGTAATTACAGTTTCAACTTTAGTTCTATCACAGCAACTAGCAGTCCTAGTTAGTTCTACTCTCAGCCACAGTGCAATAATTAAAATGAGCAGCACAGACAACACAAGAGGTTTATAGTTGTTCCCTATAAATAGGTACATCCACTCTTCTACCACCCTGGTAGGAATCCACTACAGGTTTTTGTTCAGGTTCCCTGCCACCAACTGATCTGGTTAAGGTAGATCAAGTAGACCCTTTGAGCTTTTGATCAGGAGCTCAAAATCCAACACAGGTTTTTGCTAAGCTGCCCTGCCACCAAGGTTCACTTTTGAAGGGAGTAATAACCATTTATACAGGAGGTTGAGAGAGTTAGAGTGTCTTCTCTATTGTTAAAAAAGATTAGAGAAGATAGTGGATTGCACAGAGCTAGAAAGCTCTAAGGAATCAAGACTCCCCCTGGCTTAGAGAATATCCAGGAAGAAGTCTTGCTTCAGGGTGCAGGATCTCTTCTGAACTCTTGACAGATATAATCTGTTGTCTTGAAGTTCTTTGAAGGAGCAGCTTGAAAAAGACTCTTGATGAGAAATGGTTGTTCTTCTTCAATCAGCTTTTCTTTCTTCTTTTTCTTCTTGTTGAGGCACTGAGTGTGAATGTTCCTGGAAGTAGGATGAACTCAGGATTTGAAGAAGAATGCTGAAGAAATTAGTTCTTCTCAGTTGAATGTGAAATGATCTGAGAGCTGTATCTTCTTCTTTTGAATCTGTATATGAACTATTGTATATGTCTGTATCTCTCACTATATATCTCTATATGTCATAAAACTTCTTTTAAAACAGCTCTTTATATATTAGCCTTTGTAACAACTCTAATTCTTTGTCTTCTTCTGAGATCTGCAATCTGGGCTTCAAATAGCATAATACAAAATATATCTTGCAGAAAGACATCCTATAAAGGGATAAAGCTTTCTGAGAAGCTTCATATCCAATCTGATAAAAGAATACTAGAGAAAGTCACATCAGACCAAACTCTTTACAGCCAGAGAAGACTTTTGTGTCTAACGACTATAAAGGACAGCATGGCAGATAAAGCATAAAGATATTTCAACTAATAAGACAAAAAGACTTTTGTCAGAAAGAACTTGACTTATGCATAAAGAATAGGGCAAAGATTGCCTTGAAATGTAAGCATTAAATCAATGAAACAATCTTTAATAAAATATGCCAGATAAATAAAAAATAAATCACAGAAGAGAAGGAATATACATATACTAAAAGCAGACAAAAGAACGTCGATCGATCCTCAGAGATCGTCGACCGAACCACAGAGATTGTCGACCGAACCACAGAGATCATCGACCGAACTACAGAGCAGATAGTTGACCTATCAGAACAAGTAGTTGAGCTATAAGATAGTTGAGCTATCAAGACAGATAGTCGAGCTATCACAACAGATAGTCGAGCTATAAGATAGTTGAACTATCAAGACAGATAGTTGAACTATCAAGACAGATAGTCGAGCTATCACAATAGATAGTCGAGCTAAACGATAGTTGAACTATCACAGAGATAGAAGATCTGCTGACTGACGATAGTTGACCAACTGATAGACGATAGTCGATCGGTTGATAGACGAAAGTCGAGCGGCGTTCGACTATAGTCGAACCAAAAACAACTTAGCCAGATTTTACTGGATAAGCAACAACTCTACAACTGAGGGAATCTAACCTAACAACTAACCTTTGACCATAGATAAATCTTGGGTTAAGAAACTAATTGAGAAGACTTAACACAAATCCAAACTAGGGTACCAACAGGATGAATTAGGACCTAATTTTAAATCACTTATTAAGTCTGGATATTCTCTTATTTAGATGTGTGAACGTTTGCGCTTAATTTAATTTGAATTGCTACTTGTCCGGATCGGGTGGGTCCATTTCGCTTGAGTGAACATTGACATATAGCCCTTAGTCAATCTAAAATAAGTGGTAGCATCCCTTTGCATTAATTGTTGTGGAAATTGTGTCATTAAATCCGTGAGTATTCGATAGTGCTAAGTAGATACACAATGCTCTAAATAATTAAATAAATTGTCGAACATAAGAACGCGTAGTTTAATCCGTCAAAATCTCGGACCTGCATCAATTTTGTATCAGAGGGAGGTTCACGTAAATTTCCTAGTTGAAACCCTCCCCTTTTATTATTTCGCTGTCACGCACTTGCATGTTTCTATGTCAAAATAGAAAAACAAAATTTTTAATTGTGGTCTGCAAATAGCGGCCTATATTTTTTTTTTCAGCAAAAAAATTCTAATTTTTTTTAATAATCTCTTATTTATTTTCAGTAAGAAAATCCAAAAAAATATTTTATTTCCTTAGTTTTAAGCGGGAACAAATCCATCTGTTGAATTTTATATAGGGTTAGATTCATTATTCATTGCATGTGCACCAGTTCCGGGTGAGTTTTCTCTCTTGTTCTCATTATTATGGTCAATGATGTTTAAGCTTCTTGTTTAGAATATTGGTATGTTAATCCCATGGCCAAACAAAACCCCATCCTTGCCTTCATACCATAGGAATACCAACCGTCCCCACGCTTATCTTCCCAACTAGAATTGAGGCACCTACTTATGACGGTTTAGGGTGTCCCCAAATTTTTAGAGACTGGCATAGGGTATTAGAAAATTATTTAATTTTCACTTATGGGATGACCACCAAAAGGTTAACATAGCCCGAGATCGATTAGTAGGTCAAGCCCGCGTGTTTTGGCTAAACGAAGAGCGTCGTGTTGGTAGTTATAAACATGCTTGGCCGACAATGCGTAGCCTACTCTCGGATCAATTTGATCACACCTATCTCCACACTACTAACATCAAGCCTGTGAGTGAGTATCATTATGGCACTAGTCCCATACCTGCCTATAGGAATGATTATATACCTAACGTTAGATCATTTTCCCCCAGAGGTCGGCCTGCCCATAGTGTACCTACTGCCACCTTTAGGGAAACCATTCCCAATATATCACATGTCTTTGACTCGAAAGATATTACTACTAGAGCTTTGTCTCCTTTAGCCTCGACGTCTAAGCCCCTTGAGATAGTGATTGATACCTCTGAGGATTCTAATGTGGATATAGTATCTTTGGATTCAAAATTTGACCAGTAGGTGATAGTATTCCTTCACATACGATAGTGCCCGACGATTCTGAAGTTTCTTACAGTGAGGGAATCCCTAGTGATTTATAAGACGATGCAGGGTATGATTACGTTCCGATCTGTGAGAGTATTCTACTGCCTATTACTTGCCCTACTAGCGTTGTGTCTGTTCACCCTAGTATTGAGTGCCCTCTCCAGGATATGATCCCCATCGTGTTAGAGCCTATGATTACACCCACTGAGATTATATCTGAGTTATTTAAGGAGTCTGAAATTGAGGATGTCCTTATTATTATTGTGGATGAGTTACCATCTGAGGGAAGGGTATTTTGGATGATTTTGTTGTTGTACACCCGGATGAGAGTTCTTTGATGTCGTCATCATTGGGTGAAATTTTCACTGATTCAGATTTTATCTCGGGTTTTATTTTACCGCCCCTTTCCCCTATTTATTTGCCTATCTTAGATGACTTTTTAGGACGTGGAACCGGTATTCCTAGTCTGAGTTGTTGTGTCACACCCACATTATTAGTTCCTACTTTGACATTGACTCAGCATGTAGATATTACTATATTGAGCGCACTAGTATTTGGACTATTCACCGCAACTCATAGATATGACTACACGTCACTTTTGACATCTCATTTTTCTGCCTGTCCATCTACGGTACCGTCCCCTACTACGACTGACTCTATATCTTTGGAAATTGTACCTCTGGATCTGGTGTCCCCTAGAAATACTTATATACCACACCCGATCGCACGCATTTATCCTCCGCCATTTGATGGCCCTCATTTCCCCACGTCAGTAACTATAGTTGGTCCTTGAGTTGTTTTGCTCGCACATCTTTTGACATTCGGGAGCGTCCAATTCAATTGTTTATGATGAGCGTTTCACCTTGACATATCTTCATGCCAAGTGTGAAAAATATCAAAATTGAAATTAAGACTATGGTTCTGGAGCTTGTTAAAATCATCCCTGGTTATAAGGCTCTCGTGCCACCTGACTTGACCCCCTTATCCTCCGTATTTGGGTCTAGTCATATAGGACATGGATTCTCTCCTCGTGTGTCCTGGACGTTAGTATTTCTCCTTAATTTATGTCGCACGCACTTCCACACCTTTTCGAGACTGTCCGACGCTAGAGCTAGTGATTTGGGTTTAGTCTGGTCAGTCCCCGAGTGGATGCCTTCTGGCTCCGTTGATAAATTAATACGTAGGAAATCCGAGCCATCCATGATTATGAAGAATGTAAGATTTATGCTTTATTTTAGATTTTTATATAGCACAGGGTGTTTCACTTTATTTCAAGTTTCTGGACTTTTTACTGTATGTCTTTGTTCCACTTGAGTGCCTTTCTCCGTCGTCTCTTCCTACCACTAAATATTCTCTTGGGATGGGGAGTGTTAGTACTTTCGTGTCTATTTTCCATTTTGACTCCTTGGTTCTTGAACCAGATTGTAAGATTCTTGTTTATTTTCTTTTGCTTGACACCCTTTCGAGTTTTCTCGAAAGTATTGTTGTTTGTGTGCCAGACAGGTTCTCAGTGCTGATGGATGTTCATGTTACTACGACATGGATTGCGGGGCCAGATTTGCCCCATGTTGCTGCTGCTTCCGACTGTTACCCCCTCATGGGCCACTCATTGGTGATGAGTAATTTTTAGAGGGGGAGGATTGATGGAGATGTTGCTGACACAACCTCCATTGATCCCCATCTGAGAGAGCTCGTCGATTGGGACGATCACTGCCGCAAGATTGAGGATGGGATCAACATCCATCGCCATTATTTAAGAATATATAATTATAATTATATATATTTTAATAATTTTATTATTTTAAGCAATTTTATTTCAAGCATCTTTATGTTTATTGCATTTAAATAATTCATGTAATGATGGGTGCTTATAACCATCGTAGGTTGTTTTAGTTATTTCATTTCATGTATTATGATGGGTGCATATAACCATCATAATTTTCATTTTGAATTTTGAATTTTTGAATGGAGGGAGATTGAGTGGTGTAGGCTATATATAGCCATGTTATAAAGGATTAATTAGAGAATGAAATAGAAGAAGAAAAAAACTCCCCCTCAAAATCTTGTGAAGATTTCCTTCCTCCTCTCCTCTCCTCCTCTCCTTTCTCCTTCTCCAAATTTTGGCCCCCCTTGTCTCCCATCTCAATCTAGGCTTCTCCTCCTCCTCCTTCCTCTTCCAAAGAGCACCACCCGAGCCCCTCCTTCTCCAAACCGAGCCCACTCTAATACTTGCCAAACATAACTGACCACCAAAACACCACCACTAACCCGAGCCTCCTCCTCTCCACCAAACACCACCACTATCTTTATTTTTCCCCCTTAAATGATCCCTCCTTCACCCCCTTAAAAAATTTTGCCATCCTATGGTTTGACCTAGCAGCACCCTCCATCACTTGAAAAAAAATATTCTCCACCACCTTTGTTCCCTCCTCTACAATAATATTGTCTTCTTCAAGGAACTCCCTCTCCTAGGGTTTGGCAAAGGAGAAAACGGCGAGCGTCTTCATCATCTGGTGCAGATCCGAGGATTTTGCGTAAAATTGAAAATATACCACCGTCATGTGCGCCTCCTCCACTCATCTACTGGACAGATTAATATTGGGATTTGGCTAATGCTTTTCTAAACCAACTTCGTTGTATGCTTCGTTATTATATTTGTGAGAATTGGTGGAATTAGAAGGATAGTTTTTAGTCCGGTTTTATAGTTAAATTAGTGCTTAATAAATTCTGAATTTTCAAGCATTTATTTCCCGAATATTTTTCGTATTAATTGGACGGGCAGATCTCGTGAATACTAGAAGAAATCGGGTTCATCACCCTTGATTTCCCCTTGAGTTCAAGTGTTTTGTTATACCCTCTATTAATTAATTTTGGAATCAATTAGGACCTAAGTTTAAATCACTTATTAAGTCTAGATATTATCTTATTTGGATGTGTGAACGTCTGCGCTTAATTTAATTTGAATTGCTACTTGCTCGTATCGGGTGGGTCCATTTCGCTTGAGCGAACATTGGCATATACCCCTTATTCAATCTAAAATAAGGGGCAGCGTCCCTTTGCGTTGATTGTTGTGGAAATTGTGCCATTAATTCCGTGAGTATTCGATGGTGCTAAAAAGAGAAATCGCGCTCTAAATAATTAAATAAATTGTCGAATATAAGAACGCGTAGTTTTATCCATCAAAACCTCGGGCCTGCATCATGCTTCCATTCTGGTTCACGGTTTTTTTCACCCAAATCTCATTTTCTTCTCTTCCTTTTATACCAGTTGATTTGAATCAATGACATAATTTGAATGTGGACCCAGTCACGGATGGTGAGCGTCACCTCCCTCAGAATAAGATAAACAGTACTTTCCGGCGCTACTGCAGCTTCCCTGCAATTGTATGAAGTACCCTCACTACACTCAACAAATAGTGATCTGAGTTCGATGAATGTTGAAATCTGTTCGACGAAATTCACACTGAGCTCGACGAACTCAGAGTCTTCAACCTTTAACTTGAGCTCGATGAAATGTGAGCTGGGTTTGATGAATTCTAGGATCAGTTCGACAGATCATGAACTGGGCTCGGCAAACTCTGAATCATTAACCTTTGACTTGAGCTCGACGAAATTTGGTCTCAACTCGACGAACTTAGGATTTGGTTCGACGAATACTGAATTGAGCTTCTTCTTTAGAAGCGTTGAGTGAGCCTGTCTCTCTCAATGCTTCTTGTCACAATTCGCATTTTCCCCCAACAATTTAATTATATCAGAGCAAGGGGAAAAATATGTGTTGTGATGCCACGCCGTACAGGGGATAACTGCAGACGTTCAGGCAAGACTCCTAACTCTATGATTTTAAAAGGAAACATAAATTGTTATGAATGAAATCAAGTTTAATTTATGACGGTAGCCGTATCCCTCGGCTTAGTGAATCATCTAGTCCACGATTTAAAATATAAGTTATACGCTTGCAGAAGATACTTGTTTAAATTGACTCTAATATTCTACAAGAGTTTAACTGTCCCCGAGGAACAACTGATACTATGCAAACCTTAGATTTATAATAAGTATAGAATGTCTTTACGCTAAATAGAAAGTAGTGGCTTAGTTTTGAAAGAGATGACAAGTATGCTTTACTAATAGTTGGGTTTTATAGGTTAAAAATATCTAGCATGCAATCCTAGCAATAAATCATCCCAGAGAGCAAGTAATGTAAACCAAACATAAGGAAACCACAACAGCTAGCAAGTGTCCAAAAAGGTCAACAAACCTGTGGGCGTCAACAACCTGACACGAACCCACAGTATGAATATGTCTGAAACTGGGCAAAGAAAACTAAAACAACAAACTACCTCGCTACGGCGAGGGGGAAACTACAGCCAAATTGCTGCTGCTAAGACTCAAAAACCGGCTCCGCTACCTGCTAATGCTCCGAACCTGAGGCATTCCAAAGACAGAACACCTCAGCAAGAGGATACAAATGGTGGCAGAAAAATAAGCCAAATAAAATAAAGGTCAAAAGGGGGTAACAACCCAAGACCAAAACCATTAAAGTAAAGTACAAAAAGAAACAAGGCAACATCAGGAAAAAAAACTCTTACGTGATACGTCACCAGAGTACACAAGACGCACGAGGCTATATGGTGACAACATGAATAAATCATAAGGAAGAAATACAAAACCTTTATTAGTCACCTGTGGTCGACTCTACCCAAAAACACGGGCGAGGTGGTCACTCAACTGGACACACCCCACATGAATAATTTATCCGCTTAACTGCGAGGGAGTCTCATACTCTCTACCATACACCGTAGATGCCCAAAAACCCGGTAGACCTCCATAAGGTACAATAAAGGAGTCAGACAATGCGGAGGTGGTTTTATCCACTAACTCCTGCAATTTTTTTAGAAACCCAAGGAAACCACAACACAAATATATCTTGAGATTTGGCTCATCGGATTCTACTTGACACTTCTAGTTTCAAGACATGGTTGATCAACCTTAAGAAACAATTCACAATCCTAGATAAACTTTAATACGATCAATAACGATAGGTAATGCATTTAAAGGCATTAATAATACACATCAAGAATGATTAAATATATCATGACAAGATCAAGTTCACAAAGACAAAATCTTACAACCTCGAGTGATCATCCAAAAAGGTTAATCGTAGCAATAACTTGGGAAACAAAGTGAAGAAAATTTTAAAGAACATAAAAACTGAACCGTTACCATCAAATCGGAGAAGGAGAAATGAGGGGAAACCACCACTTGCCTTGGTTTTACAGGGAAAGTTCTCCAAATCAGTCCACGTCACAGATCGGGGCAAAAGAGGATGGAGGAAGTTGAAATCTAGACAAAAAATGGTCGAAAAGGAGGTTAGGGCCGAAAAACCCTAACGAGAAAACTCGAGGAAAGGGGAAAAATTTACCACGATAGCGTAGCTCTCGATGAGAGCTTTCCAGATCTACGCTCGGTTGAAGATTTCGAGCACCGGAGCTCCGTCGGCGGCCACCGAAAGATTCACGAAATATTCTCTCTCTCGCTCACGCCGCTCTGGTTCGGGAGAAAGAATCGGAGAAGATGAAGTATTCCTATTTTTCTAAATACCTTAAGTATAAGAACATATATATATAAGTAGTTATAAAAAGTTTTGTCTAAATATATAAAAAAAACGGTTTAAGTACGAGCAGTTCGCGGAAAACTAAATTAGAGATCTAGTATGGCTTCAAATCGAAAAGTGCCAAACATGAAAGTTGTAGATCTCGTCGAGAGGAGAAAATTTCATGTTAGCCATTTTTCCATACGGCACCGTTTTGACTCTCAAAAAGTCTCCCGAACACAAACTATGACGGACTACACGAGAAAGGCAGCAGACTACTCGAGTATACAGAAGGCTACTCGAGTATGCAGAAATAGACTACTCGAGTATACAGGAGTCTACTCGAGTATGCAGAAACAGACATCTCGAGTATGTAGAAACAGACTACTCGAGAATACAGAAGCAGACTACTCGAGTATACAGAAGGCTACTCGAGTATGCAGAAACAAACTACTCGAGTATACAGAAACAGATTACTCGAGTATTCAGAAACAGACTACTCGAGTATACAGAAGGCTACTCGAGTATACAGAAACAGACTACTCGAGTATGCAGAAACAGACTACTCGAGTATACAGAAACAGACTACTCGACTATACAGAATTGGAGGAACAGAAGATTTACATAATAAGCAGAAACTTCACACGAGTCAAGGTTGCAGGAAAAACAATTTCTTGGAAAATCTAACCTTATGATCAAACTATAAAAATGAATAGTACTTTTCATTTTTGAATAGTACTTTAATATTAAAATAATCATATTTATATATAAATATTTTTTTGATAAGGAAACGCGAGATCGAAACGGAGGCCCAAACGCGCGCCGAATCGAACGAAACTCACGCCGTAGGCGAACACAGACGCTACGAACACAACGGCGAAGTCAAAACCAAAATCAAAAGAGCCATTCTCGAGAGATAAGTTTTCAAAGTTTACGACGAACATAAATTCCACAAAACTTTGCAAAACGCCGAGGCCCAAATATCGCTCGGATCGCGACGAAACTTGACGAGTAAGTCAAAAATTACTCAACTTAAATTCCAAATGCAAAATTTTCCCATTCCAACAAGAATTCGGCCGACTTGACCGCAAGGACGCGAAAATGCCTTTACGGCATTGCGCCGTCAACTTGACATTAAAGGTAACGCCACGACGTCAAAAATATGATGTTTTCCATTTAAATAAAATCGTCGAGCAAAATCGGGGGCGTTACAGTCATCCCCCTAAAAAGAAGTTTTGTCCTGAAACTTAACACAACTCCAAAACGAACTCAAAATGATAAAATCAAACGTAACTGAAAACATAACGACGTACCCGAGACTAAGAGAAGAGGTGCGGATGAGGTTCTCTCCTTGCTGATTCCAATTCCCACGTCGCGCTCTCGACGTCTTGATTTCTCCAAAGAATCTGAACCATGGGGATTGTCTTTCTTCGCAAGACACGCTCTTGAGATTCCAAAACACGGACAGGCTCTTCAACATACGATAGATTAGGCTGAAGTTGGGGCACCGAGTCAAGAATTTGATGATCACTACGAACACACTTCCGCAACTGGCTCACATGGAACACATCGTGGAAACAAGGGAAGGTAGCAGGTAAATCAAGTCGATAAGCTGACACTCCGATACGCTCCAGAATCCTAAAAGGTCCCACATACCGGGGGTCTAACTTGTCGTTCCTTCCAAATCTTTTTTACTCCTGGCATCGGAGAAACTTTCAGGAAAACCAAGTCCCCAATGACAAACTCCAAATCGACCCTTCATCGATTAGCATATTTCTCATAACGCTCTTGTGCTACACGAAGCTTCTCTCGAATATGAGTCACCGCACAATTCATCTCCTCAAGGGCTTCCGGACCTAGCAATGGTCTCTCACCAACCTCAGCCCAAAATAAGGGAGTCCTACAACGCCTCCCATACAAGGCCTCAAACGAGGCCATCTGCAAGCTCTCTTGATAACTATTATTGTAAGCAAACTCCATGAGTCTGAGACGCTCATCCCAAGCACCACCATGATCCAAAATATAACATCTAATAAAGTCCTCCACGATCTGATTTACTCTTTCTGTTTGACCATTCGTCTGCGGATGATAGGCGGTGGAATACCTCAAGTAGGTACCCAACCCCTCTTGCAAGTTCTTCCAAAAGCGAGACGTAAATCTGGAGTCCCGATCTGATACAATGCAAACATGCACTCCATGTAACCTGATGACCTCTTCAACATATATCTCAGCTATCTTCTTCATCGAATACCCAATCTTGAACGGAACAAAGTGGGCACACTTTGTCAATCTGTCGACTATCACCCAAACTGAGTCATGCCCACGGGGTGATTTTGGTAGACCGGTGATAAAATCCATTGAAATACTCTCCCATTTCCAACTTAGAATATCAAGCGGTGTCAATTTACCACCAGGACTTCTATGATCAGCCTTGACACACTGACACGTACAACATTCTGATACAAACTTCGCGATATCACTCTTTATCCCTGACCACCAAATAATTTGCTTTAGATCTTTATACATTTTGGTGGAACCGGGATGATAGGAAACACTGAAACCATGAGCTTCTTCACAAATTTAATCCCGGATGTCACCCATGTTAGGAATACAAAATCTACCCCAATATTTCAGAGTACCTAGCTCGTCCAAAGAAAAATCAGGTAACTCTCCTTTCTCAGTTCTATTCCAGAGGTGTAACAATTCCGGATCATCCTTTTGGTGCACCCTGGTAAGGGAAATCCAAGAGGGCGCTTCTGCTTCCAAACTAGCAGGCGTAGAACTACTCCCAATCTCGATGTTCATCAACAAGAATTCTTCTACTAAGGACTGTACCGATAGATTAAAAATTTTAGCGGTCTTTCTACTCAAAGCATCGGCTACTACATTAGCCTTTCCTGGATGATAAAGAATTTCTACTTCATAATCCGCCACATATTCTAACCACCGATGCTGGCGTAGATTTAGTTCCTTCTGAGTGAAGACGTACTTCAAACTCTTATAGTCCGTATAGATCTTGCACGGTGCGCCATACAATAAGTATCGCCACAGCTTCAGCGCATAAATTACGACAGCAAACTCCAAATCGTGCGTAGGATAGTTTCTGTTGGGTACATTGGAAAATGTGTACCTGATTTGAAGAAGCCTAACTTAGCTTTATGATATACATCAAGGTGTATTTGATGTTATTTTGAGTTGACATGTGCAGATTAAGAAAGTACAAAAAGTACAGGAAATTATTCTAAGTCCATGTGTCGACACCAGAAAAAGCTATGTCGACACTTCAGAAGAATTGTGTCGACACTTGAAGAAGACTGTGTCGACACAGAGAAAAATAGTCGACCACATTTGTGTCGACACTGGGAAGTAGTATCGACTTACAGAAGTAGAGTCGACAACAGCTGTATCAACACCAGTAGGCAGTGTCGACACATTGAGGCAGAGTCGACACCAGAAGGCAGTGTCAACACATTGAGGCAGAGTCGACACCAGAAGGCAGTGTCAACACATTGAGGCAGAGTCGACACATGTTGGCAGGGTCGACGATAGTTGTGTCGACACCAGAAGACAGAGTCGACACATATTGGCAGAGTAGACAAAAGCTGTGTCGACACCTGAAGGAGTGTCGACACATACTATGTTCTGAATCTATAATAACTGTGTCGACACACAGGACTTGTGTCGACACACTGCAAGTCTAGACCAAGTCATTTCCTGAAGAATGATGAAGTGCTTGAGTCGACACAAATTCTCAGTGTCGACTCTTCCTCAAGATGAAGGTCTGAAGAAGCTGTGTCGACACCAAAGTAACTTGTGTCGACACATATAGACAGATGGTCTCGACACTTTCTGACAGTCAGTCTCGACACTTTGCTGATCAAGACAAAGGCTAAGGATCTGTTCGAAGACTTGACAGCTGTGGGTTGCAATAGTTTATCTGAAGCTGTTAGACTTGTCAGAAGACAGTTTGAAACTGGATCAGTCGGTTACCATGAAGAAGGTCTATAAATAAACAGATTCAGAAGGCAAATAAAAAAAAGAAAGGAGATTGATTTAAGAAGAAACACACATACAAACTGATCAAGAAAGTGCAAGGCACGGAAGAAGATCTTCATTAGAAGATCTAAGAAGACATTCTGAAGGGTTCAACCTATCAGGATCTGTCTAAGGAGAATTCGTTCAAGAATTCTGAAGAAGTATCAAAGGGATTGGATAGAGAGGGATCCAGCCATTTGAAGATCAAGAAGGAAGCTGTTACAAGTTTCTCAAGAAGCTGTTTGGAAATCAACTCAGCTAGTTCAGATTCAAGAAGCTTTGAAGAAAGCTAAGATTCAGTTGATTTCATCCATCAGCTAATCAAGTATTGTCCTGTCCTTACTCTCTCATATAGGACAAAACTCTATAAAACTCTTTTCTAATTTCTGTAGGATCTATTAAGGTAGATCTGAGTTGTAAGCCTAAATTATAAAGGCTGAGTGTAGGAGAGTTGATCTCTGAGTGGTAGGGCTGTGTTGCCTGAGTGTAGGAGAAAGTTTTTCTCTGAGTTGTAGGCCTTGTGGCTAGGCTGAGGTAGGGCTGATTAGCCTGAGTTGTAGGAACCTTTCCAGGTTCTGAGCTGTAGGATCTGCTGATCTGAGTTAAAGAGGAAGTTTGGCCGAATCTAGCACACTGCTAGATAGGTGAAGGGGGAAAGTGGATGTACCCAGACCTTGGGGAACCACTATAAAACTATGTGCAATCTGTGTTGTATGAATTTCTGTGATTGCTATGCTGTGTGATTTAATTCAGTTATTATATTCTGCCTAAAAGTGAGAACAAGCATTAGAACCTATTCACCCCCCTCTAAGTGTTTAGGTAGTCTTGAAAGTAAAACTATCAAGTGGTATCAGAGGGAGGTTACTCAAATAAGGACTTAACAGTCTGAGTAAGATCCCTAAGGCAGAATCAAGATTCAAGAAAATGGGTTCTGGAGAGAATCACAAGGAGTTAGGGTCAATGAAATTACCAATCTGTAGAAAAGAAATCTTTGGAATTTGGAAAGAAAGGGTGAGATTGTTCATGGAGGCTTCTGACCCAAGGATATACATTACAGTACATGAAGGCCCCTTCATTCCAATGAAAGTATCAGTTCTTAATGCAAATATCCAAACTCCAAAGAGTTATTCAGAAATGACAAAGGATGAAATCATTTTGGCAACCATGGATAAAAGAGCACAGAACATTATTGTAAGTGCCATAGATGATTCTACATTCCAAAATCTGATTCATTGCAAAACCTCCAAAGAAATGTGGGACACCTTGATTGTCTACATGGAGGGTTCTGAAGAAGTAAGATAGGATAGGAAGTCTATGCTCAACCAAGAGTATGAAAGTTTCAGACAAGGAAAATCTGATAGCATAACTGAATGCTATAAGAAATTCTACAGAATAGTGAATGAATTAATATCCTATGGAAGAGTCTTCAGTACCTACGAACTGAATGACAAATTCTTAAGATCCTTGACAAAGGATTGGGACACCAAGATCTGTGCCATAAGAGAAGTGGCTAAACTGGCAGAAATTTCTCCTCCAACCTTGTTTGGAAAGTTGTTATCTTATGAAATGCAACTAATGGTGAGGAAGGAGGAAGAAAAGAATTCAAAAGGTGAGCATAGAGAAAAATCTTGGCCGTCAAGGCTGAAGCCAATAGAAAGAATAGGAGGATATCTTCATCTCCTCCTAAGGAAGTTGCAGAAGTTAATTCTGAAAATTCAGACAGTCAGAGTTCAGAGAGGAGTGATTCAGATGCAGACTTTGCTGCATTCACAAGGCAATTCCAGAGGTTCTTGAAGAAGAAGCAGTGGAAGTCTAGGCCCTCCACATCACAGCAAGTTGATGACTATTATCAGAAGAATAAGTCATCAAGGAAGGAAAGGAATAGAACTAAGCCCAGCAAAGCCACTACATCAAAGATTGTCTGCTATTGTTGCAATAGGCCTGGACATGTAGTGGCTGATTGTCCTGATAAGAGAAAGGAGTCATCAGACAAGAAGAAGACTCATCAAAAAGGCAAGAAGGAGAAATTCTTTGTTGCAAAGAAGGAAAATAGCCTTACAGATCAATCATCTTCAGAGTCAGAATCTGAAGCTGAAGCATATATTGGACTGTATGCTGCTACTAAAGAAGAGGAGTTCATGAAATTGCTAGACTCCATCTATGAACAAGAGGACCATCAGTGCATGGGACTGATGACTGGATCAGAAGAAGACATGTGCCAGAATCAGTCTGGTCCTAGTAAGGTACATTGTCCTTCTATAAATTCAGTTTATAGTACTAGTGCAGAATCAGCTTCATCCGCATCAAGTGATGTAGATGGATCTGAATCTGAAGGAGATGTCTATCAGTTGATAGATAAGTATGGGGACTTGTTGCAGGCCCTTAAGAAAAGCAAGAACCTAGTCAAATCTCAGGCTCAGGAAATTGCTGATCTTAAGGTTGCTGCAACTGAGTTTGAAAAAGTAATAGATCAAAAGTTGAATGAGATTGCCAAACTGAAAAATATAACTATTATTCAGATGGGCACAATCAGATATACTAATGATCAAGTTAAGAGTCTGGAGGCCAGACTAAGAATAGAAAAAGATTTAGTGGCTAGTTACTCAAAGCCAAAATCTGTCTTACCCTTGATAGATGAGTTTGTGGCTCAAAAGGGTAAGGCAGGATTAGGCTTCAAAGGTAACCCCAGGGCTGCCCAATTCAAGGGAAAAGGCAAAGCTCCTGTCCAGCCACTAAACCTTTCAGTCCTTGTTAAGTTTAGAAAGGTGCAAGTGCCTTCTAACCAATATGATCTTGAGAATATTCATGTTCATATTAAGACTAATGTTCTGATAAACAAAGGTGTAAATGCCAACAGGTCTACCCATGTTCATAAACCCTATGGTTATAAGAAACCTGTGGGTGAAGCTGCAGCAGCACCAGTACTGGATAGAAATTCTTCTGTCAAGGGTGTATCTAGATCTAGATACAATAAGTTTGAATGTTGGTGTTGTGGCAAGAGAGGCCATTTTGCCTTAGACTGCTGGCACAATACAAGTGTTAGGAAGAACAATAGTCTACCGGTTAGAAGAGCAGCTGGTAGTTTTGTTGGTGCTAACCTGAACCAAGGACCCAAGACTTACTTGGGTTCTAAGGGAAGGTAAATTTGTATTGCAGGAAAGTCCAAGTGGCCATGCCCCTATATGGTACTTGGACAGTGGATGTTCCAGGCACATGAATGGAACAAAGGGGCTGCTGAAGGAGTACACATCTGTCAAAGATGGACCTAAAGTAATCTTTGGTGGATCTGAAAGAGGAGTCATCAAAGGGTTTGGTAACATTTCTTCTAACCTAATTACTATTACCCAAGTGGCTTTTGTAAAAGGTTTGAAACACAATCTGATAAGCATAAGCCAACTGAGTGATTTAGGATATGACATTTCATTTGTTAAGGATGGATGTCATACCAAAAGGTTAAGTGATCAAGAGATCATTTTGACTGGGTATATGAAGAGAAATGTATATTGTCTTAATTTTGTATGTAAGAACAAGGTTTCTCCCATCTGTCTTGTAGCTGATGATAATGCATCTCATTGAGTCAAGTGGCACAAGAGATTGGCTCATCTTAACTACAAGACAATTGGCCAACTCTTTAGCAAAGAGTTAGTGAGGAATGGTCCTCAAGTTAAGTGTATAAAGGATGGGATATGTTCTGCTTGTCAAAAGGGCAAGCAAACAAAATCCTCCTTTCATAGACTTGAAAACAAGGATTCTGTGAGGTGCCTATACCTCTTACATATGGATCTTTTTGGTCCTATGCCAGTTCATAGTCTAGGTAGGAAGGTCTATACTTGTGTGGTTGTAGATGACTATTCTAGATTTACATGGGTGTTCTTTCTGAGACAGAAATCAGAAACCCCAAGTGTCTTACTTAGTTTTGTGAAGCAAATTCAGAATGAACTGAATTGTACAGTGGTCAAAATCAGAAGTGACCATGGTATTGAGTTTCAATCTGAAAGCATGACAAAATTATGTGAAGACTTTGGGATTTTCCAAGAGTTCTCCTCACCTAGAACACCACAGCAAAATGGCATTGCTGAAAGAAAGAATAGAACATTAATTAAAGCTGGTAGAACTCTATTGAGTGACACCTCTCTTCCAGAATATTTCTGGGCTGAGGCAGTAAACACTGCATGTCATGTGATCAATAGGGCTTCTATCACCAAGAGCCACAAAATGACTCCCTATGAGATTATGAAAGGTAAAAAACCAAATCTATCCTACTTCAGGATCTTTGGTTGCAAGTGCTATATACTTAACAATGGCAAGTCATATCTGACTAAGTTTGCTGCCAAATCCCAAGATGGGATATTTGTTGGGTACAGCATAAATAGTAAGGCCTATAGGGTCTTCAACTTGACTACTCAAGTTGTAGAGGAGTCTGTACATGTTGTATTTGATGAAACAAGATTAATCAACTGTGAGTTGTCTTGTAGATCAAATGATTCAACAGGTATAAGCAAAAGGATGGACAAGCTTTCCATTGCAGAAGCATCAAATGTAGATGAAGCATTGGAAAATGAAGGCTACTGTCCAGGAGGAGTTCAAGACTCAATAGAAGCTGATGAAATCCAAGAGGTACAGCATGATGAAGGAGCTGGAGATGTTCAACCAGAAGGGAATCTACCTCCAGCTACAAGACATTTAAGAGATCATCCAGCTAATCAGATTAAAGGTGATCCAAGACAGGGAGTTCAGGCAAGAAGCAAAAATCTGAGCACAGTTCTGCATTCAAGTTTCCTGTCTCAAATGGAGCCTAAGAAGTTTGAAGAAGCCATCCAAGACCAACACTGGATTGATGCTATGCAAGAGGAGCTGAATCAATTCAGAAGGTGCAATGTCTGGGAGCTTGTTCCTAAACCAAAAGGCCACAATATAATTGGCACAAAATGGATCTATAGTAACAAGTTGGATGAGAGTGGAATAATTGTGAAGAACAAAGCTAGGTTGGTTACTAAAGGATACAGGCAGGAAGAAGGGATTGACTTTGATCAAACATTTGCCCCAGTATCAAGGCTGGAGGCAATCAGAATGTTCCTTGCCTATGCAGCATATCAAGACTTCAAAGTGTACCAGATGGATATGAAATCAGCATTCCTGAATGGTGATCTAAAAGAGGAAGTCTATGTAAAGCAGCCATCAGGTTTTGTAGATCCTCTTAAACCTGATTATGTCTATAGGCTTAGGAAAGCTTTGTATGGGTTAAAGCAAGCCCGAAGGGCTTGGTATGAAACCTTGTCTACTTTTCTTATTGAGAACAAATTCTCAAGAGGGAAAATAGATAAAACTCTATTCCTTAGGGAATCTAAAGGTAAGATCATCTTAGTTCAGATCTATATAGATGACATAATCTTTGGATCTACTGAGAACAACCTTTGCAAAAAGTTTGCCAAACTAATGCAAGGGAAGTTTGAGATGAGCAGTATGGGGGAACTTATGTTCTTCTTGGGACTCCAAGTAAGACAGACTGAAGATGGCTTGTCCATATCCCAGTCTAAGTTCACCAAGGAATTAATTAAGAAGTATGGTATGGAGTCATCCTCCACCATGAGAACTCCTATGGGAACAAGTATGCCTATATGCAAAGATGATGCAGGTAAACCTGTTGATGAATTTTTGTATAGAGGAATAGTTGGCTCTCTACTATATCTCACTGCTAGTAGACCAGATATTATGTATGCTACATGTGTCTGTGATAGGTACCAAGCCTGCCCTAAAGAATCTCATTATACTGCTGTCAAAAGGATTCTGAGATATCTTAAGGGCACACCTAATCTAGGCCTTTGGTACCCTAGGAATAGAGATTTTCTACTAACAGGTTATTCAGATGCAGATTTTGCAGGCTGTAGAGAAGATAGAAAGAGTACTACAGGTACTTGTCAATTCTTGGGAGGAAGACTGATATCATGGAGCAGTAAGAAGCAAACTAGTGTAGCAATATCCACAACTGAGTCAGAATATGTTGCTGCTGGAAGCTGCTGTGCACAGCTATTATGGATACAACATCAATTGAAGGATTATGTTATTCAAGTAAGTAGAACACCTTTATTGTGTGATTCTAAGAGTGCTATTTCTATTGCTAACAATCCTGTTTCTCATAGTAGAACTAAGCATATAGAAATCAAATATCATTTTCTTAGAGAGCATGTAGAAAGAGAAGACATCTCATTGGAATTTGTTAAAACAGATTATCAAATAACAAATGTATTTACTAAGCCACTGGATGAAACAAAATTCAATAAATTTAAAATTGAATTAGGAATGCTGACCATTGACTAGTATATCAATAAACTTTCAAGTGGTATCAACAAACAAATATTGGCTAAGTAAAATGGTGTCGACACTTATAGTGATAAAGTGTCGACTCAGTGAAGTCTGGTCGACTAGTCAGAGAAATTGTGTCGACATAGAGAATATATGTCGACACTTAAGGGTCAAATAGTCGACTCATCCAGAAATATAGTGTCGACTTCACCAGAACATTGGTGTCGACACTTACAGATTTTGTGTCGACACTTGAACAAAGAGTCGACACAGAATTTCTGATGCTCTACTATGTATCTCAGGTATCGACATATCCTCAATTGGTGTCGACACATAGTAGACAGAATTGTTTGTCGAGACCATAGAAGTTTGTGTCGACACATTCCATCTGTGTCGACACATTTAAACTGTTTTTGCCCGACTTTTGATCTTCTTTCTTTAGAAGGTATAAATAGGTCAAGAACTTATTCTGTCAACATGCTTACAAGGTTTTCGAGACTGAAACCCTGCGTCGACAATCTCTCTCTTCTCTCTCAAGCTTTCTCGTCTGATCAATGGCGCCAAAGGTTGAAGACAACGTGAATGAAGGATATGAGCTGGTTAGGGCTGTGTTCGACACCGCCGCACCAGAATTCAAACAAGTGATTTCCATTATTGCTGAAAATGGATTGGAATTTCTAGTTTCTGAACCAACGAAGATCTAGAAGAAGGAGGTACTTGAATTCTACACTTCTGCATCAGTGGATTCTTCTGGACTCAAGATCAAATCCACAGTTCATGGCACCATGGTCAAACTTACTTTACGGAGTTTAAGACAAATTCTTCAATTGCCAAGCATTGAGAATGAAGAAGAGGTTCCAGCCTCTAAGACAAGGGAGGCTCTCCAATGGTGTGGGTTGGATCCAACCATAAAGATTGGAGCAGCCATCAATAGAAAAGGAATGAATCACCAGGGCAAATTTCTGTCTGAGATAGTTAGAAAGGTGATTTTGTGCAAACCTGGAGGACATGATAGGGTCTCAGCCTATATGTTCTGCCTTATGACAAGAATTGTTTTTAAAATTCCAACTGACTGGTCAGCAGTTGTATTTGATAAGATCAAGGAAGGACTTAAGAAGCCAAATCTGGCTAGGATTTTGAGTTTATACTTGGTTAGAGTGATTCCAGAAGTCCTGCAACAGATATCAGGGACTAAGATCAATCACATGAGAAAGATGGACATGAGATTATTCTCAAGGTGGGATAGAGTACTATCCAAAGAGATGCCTGAAGAGGTCAGGCAAGACATAAATGAGATGTCACCTGGACATGAGCAAAGTATTAAACAACATCAAGGAGATCAAGTGAGAGAACAGGGTGAAGATCAGTCTGGATCAACTCTAGTCCAGAAAGAAACATTACCTGCATAGGAGCAGGGGGAGCAAGTTCATTCTCCTACTCAGGATATTACTGATCCAGCTCAGGTACAGGGAGAGCAAGGTTATTCTCCTGCCCAGGACATTCCCAATACTGAACAGGTGCAGGGGGAGAACATTTCTGAACAAGTCCAAGAGGTAGAAAGGGAAAACCTACCAGAAGATCTGAATATAGTTGATCTAGATGTCTCATCTTCTGCTCCAGCTCAGCAGGAATTCACTCTAGATGAGTTGTTTCCTAATGATGGAATTGCTAATGATGGAATTGTTAATGATGGAATTGCTGGTGATGGAATTGCTGATGAAATAGAGGTAGAGCAAGAGGTTGAGAAAGAACAAGAGGTTGAGAAAGAGCTAGTTGTTGCTGAGGAGCAAGTTGTTGAGGGGGAGCCTGTGAATGTTGAGGTTGAACAACATGTCACTGAGGCAGAAATTCCTGCTCCTTCTCATGAACAAGTTCAGATTGACAGCTCTTCCGAATCTGAGACTGCAGAAGCCAAAGAGGCAAAGAAAAGGAAGCTTATAGTCTTCAAGAGAAGAAGCCAAACCTATAAGCAAGCTCTCCAACCTACAAGTCACCAAACTCCTACTGCTTTTGATTATAATAAGTTCATGGTGGACTTGCAAGTCAAGTTGGATGAACACAGATTGGCTGTGGAAAAATATGTTGATGAGAATAATAAGTCACTTCAATTTGACTTAGCTCAGGATATTAAATCAATCAGATTTGAAGTTAACTTGAACAAAAAGGAAATGACAGATTGCTTCCATAAGGGAGGTAATGCTGTAGTATTTTTGGCTAAACAACAGCAGTCAATTCTTACCAAGGTAGATGATATTGCACTAAAGCAAGGTTATGTTCTAGAAAATCAGCTGAGAATGAATGAGAATCTGGCTGAATCTCACGATGAAATTCTTGATAAGTTGAAAAAGAGTGCTATAGGGATGACTGAAGCATGAGCACAAGAGATGGTAGATTTTGATAAGAAACTCAAGGATGCCTTAGATTCAGTTCAAACTGCTATCACAACCTCTCAGACAGAGATATCTACTAAGCTTTAAAAGTTGAAACCATATTTTAAAGAGGGTGTGAATTATCTTGATGGCCAGATCAGATTTCAGAAGGATGATCTCAGAGACCATATCGAAAGAGAAGTCCTAAAGGGGGAGAGATTATTAGTTCATGCTGGCTCAGAACACACCAAATGGGTGACTAATAGTATTCGAGCCACATTGGGATATCCACCTTTATGTGATGATGATATGGTGGCTGAGTCAGGAATTCAACAAGGTTTACTTGAAGGCAATCAACCTGAGGTTGCCCAAGTCATTTACCCCCTGCAGATTTTGATATGATTAATCAGCAAGTACATGCTATGTATAGTCCTCCACAGGAGGTTACAAATGTTGTTATTGAGAAAGTTGATAAGCCTGATGCAAGTTTGAAATAACAACAAGATGCTCTACTGTCCAAGAAAAGATTTAGAGAGCAAGCTGAACTTAAGCCTGACTTTGAGCAATGGAGTCCCACTTCAAGAAACATTATACTGACAGCATGGAGGGTTGTAAAGGATCAAGTCCATGAAAGAGGAAAGTGGTATAATGAGATTGAATGGCAAAAATATGAAGCTAGGCAGGAGGCTATAGTTCAATATAGAAGAAAAGCCAAGATGGGGAGGCTACCACCAGATGCTTAGGAGCCAAGAAAATATTTTCCAATGCCCTTTCAATACTTTGAAAGGCAAAGGCTCAAGGAAGAAGCTCAGAAGAAAGCTGATCTGACAGGCAAGAAGCCTGTTGAGGTTGCTGAACCAGCTGTGAAGGCTCAAATTCAATCTGGCAAAGGAATTGTCATAAGAGAGCCTGATCAGTCTTAGCTTAAACTTACCAGTCCTTTCAATTGTTTTATAATGTTTTGTTAAGTCATTCAATGTAAACATCTGTAACAAACATTTCCAAGTTATAAACAAAACATTGTTCTGTAATCATTTATTAATGTTCATCTTTATTTTGTGATGAATTTGCTGTATGTTTTGTTTATTAAAGTATTCCTGTAATGTCATGTTTATATACATCACCATATTATATTTTTTTAAATGGTGTATATCATTAGCTAAAAGGGTTATGACTTCTCCAAATAGGGGGAGATTGTTGGGTACATTGGAAAATGTATACCTGATTTGAAGAAGCCTAACTTAGCTTTATGATATACATCAAGGTGTATTTGATGTTATTTTGAGTTGACATGTGCAGATTAAGAAAGTACTAAAAGTACAGGAAATTATTCTAAGTCCATGTGTCGACACCAGAAAGAGCTATGTCGACACTTCAGAAGAATTGTGTTGACACTTGAAGAAGACTGTGTCGACACAGATAAAAATAGTCGACCACATTTGTGTCGACATTGGGAAGCAGTGTCGACTTACAGAAGTAGAGTAGACAACAGCTGTATCAACACCAGAAGGCAGTGTCGACACATTGAGGCAGAGTCGACACTAGAAGGCAGTGTCAACACATTAAGGCAGAGTCGACACCAGAAGGCAGTGTCAACACATTGAGGCAGAGTCGACACATGTTGGCAGGGTCGACGATAGTTGAGTCGACACCAGAAGACAGAGTCGACACATATTGGCAGAGTCGACAAAAGCTGTGTCGACACCTGAAGGAGTGTCGACACATACTATGTTCTGAATCTATAACAACTGTGTCGACACACAGGACTTGTGTCGACACACTGCAAGTCTAGACCAAGTCATTTCCTGAAGAATGATGAAGTGCTTGAGTTGACAGAAATTCTCAGTGTCGACTCATCCTCAAGATGAAGGTCTGAAGAAGCTGTGTCGACACCAAAGTAACTTGTGTCGACACATATAGACAGATGGTCTCGACACTTTCTGACAGTCAGTCTCGACACTTTGCTGATAAAGACAAAGGCTAAGGATCTGTTTGAAGACTTGACAGCTGTGGGTTGTAATAGTTTATCTGAAGCTGTCAGACTTGTTAGAAGACAGTTAGAAACCGGATCAGCCGGTTACCATGAAGAAGGTCTATAAATAGACAGATTCAGAAGGCAAATAAAAAAAAAGAAATGAGAATGATTTAAGAAGAAACACACATACAAACTGATCAAGAAAGTGCAAGGGACGGAAGAAGATCTTCATCAGAAGATCTAAGAAGACATTCTGAAGGGTTCAACCTATCAGGATCTGTCTAAGGAGAATTCGTTCAAGAATTCTAAAGAAGTATCAAAGGGATTGGATAGAGAGGGATCCAGCCATTTGAAGATCAAGAAGGAAGCTGTTACAAGTTTCTCAAGAAGCTGTTTGGAAATCAACTCAGTTAGTTCCGATTCAAGAAGCTTTGAAGAAAGCTAAGATTCAGTTGATTTCATCCATCAGTTAATCAAGTATTGTCCTGTCCTTACTCTCTCATTTAGGACAAAACTCTGTAAAACTCTTTTCTAATTTCTGTAGGATCTATTAAGGTAGATCTGAGTTGTAAGCCTAAATTATAAAGGCTGAGTGTAGGAGAGTTGATTTCTGAGTGGTAGGGCTGTGTTGCCTGAGTGTAGGAGAAAGTTTTTCTCTAAGTTGTAGGCCTTGTGGCTAGGCTGAGGTAGGGATGATTAGCCTGAGTTGTAGGAACCTTTCCAGGTTCTGAGCTGTAGGATCTGCTGATATGAGTTAAAGAGGAAGTTTGGTCGAATCTAGCACACTGCTAGATAGGTGAAGGGGGAAAGTGGATGTACCCAGACCTTGGGGAACCACTATAAAACTGTGTGCAATCTGTGTTGTATGAATTTCTGTGATTGCTATGCTGTGTGATTTAATTTAGTTATTATATTCTGCCTAAAAGTGAGAACAAGCATTAGAACCTATTCACCCCCCCTCTAGGTGTTTAGGTAGTCTTGAAAGTAAAACTATCAGTTTCTCTCGTGAATCTTTAGTTGCCTCAATCCATACGCGATCACCTTACCATCTTGCATTATTACACAACCAAGTCCGATGTATGATGCATCGACGTACACAGCATACTCGACTCCTTCAGTAGGTAAGGTTAAAATTGGGGAAGCACACAGTCTTTTCTTCAACTCTTGGAAAGCCTCTTCACACTTATCACTCCAAATGAATGCAGTATTCTTCTGAGTAAGTCTAGTCAAAGGTGCAGACAAAACCGAAAATCCTTCCACGAATCTCCTATAATAGCCAGCGAGGCCTAAGAAGCTCCTAATCTCCTTAGGTGTAGAAGGTCTTTCCCATTCCATCACGACAGAAATCTTGGTCGGGTCTACAGAAATACCGTCCTTGCTTACAACATGACCCAGAAAGGACACCTGAGGTAGCCAGAACTCACATTTGCTCAACTTCGCATATAGCTTATGCTCCCTCAAGGTCGACAAAACCAAACACAAATGCTGAGTATGCTCCTTAACATTGCGGGAATACACTAGGACATCATCTATGAACACAATAACGAATCGGTCCAAGGAATCCTTAAACACCTTATTCATTACATCCATGAAAGCAGAGGGTTCATTGGTTAAACTGAAAGACATAACCAAAAACACATAATGTCCATGCCGTGAACGGAATGCGGTTCAGGGAATATCTTCCTCGCGAATCCTCAACTGGTGGTAGCCTGAGCGAAGATTGATTTTTGAAAATACCGAGCTACCACACAACTGATTGAACAAATCATCGATCCTTGGCAGGGGATATCTATTCTTAACGGTCACCTTATTTAATTCCCTATAATCGATGCAAAGTCTCATCAATCCATCCTTCTTCCTTACGAATAAAACTGGAGCACCCCACAGAGAAGAACTTGGTCTAATAAAACCACACCTCAGCAACTCATCGAGCTGAGTACACAACTCATCCAACTCACGCGGAGCCATACGGTACGGTGCTTTGGCGATGGGATGAGTGCCTGGCTCGAGGTCAATCACGAAGTCAATCTCCCTCTCAGGAGGAAGTCCTGGAAGATTATCAGGAAAGACATCTGGAAACTCTCGCACCACCGAGACATCCTCGAGACGTGGTGTAACAGAAGCTGTTTCTAGAGCAGAAATAGAAACTAAAAATGCCTCGCAACCAGACTTTATAGCACGTACCATAGAAACGATAGGGGAAACTCTGTCCTGAAATCCAAACACGCTCATAGGTTGGCCATTGTCCATCCTGAAGTCCAGTCTTTTTGCCTTGCACTAGATGACTGCATCATACTTGGACAGCCAGTCCATGCCCAAAATCACATCAAAATCTGCCAGGTCTAAAATTATCAGATACGCAAGGGCCAGAAAATTGCCAAGATGAATAGGGCATCTCAAAACTCCTTGATTGGATATCACCGAATCACCGGAGGGAAGCTTGACGTTGAAGGAGTCTCTCAATTGATCAACATCCAGGCGATGTTTATCAACAAACCTCCTGGCCACAAAGGAATGAGTGGTACCTGAATCGAACAGAACGCGTGCCCACCTATTCCGCACCTTAAACTCCCCTAAAACCGTAACATACATACCTAAACGAATGATAACTAGGGAAACAACGATAAATAATCGGGATAAAATAGACCGGGGCTAACCTGAAATAACTTGCGTAGAGTTTTGAGCCTCCTCGCTAGTCATCACGTTCAGCTTTCCTTTTCCTTTATCTAGGGTTGGTGGTGGCGGCAGAGCTCGAAGCGGGGCAGGTTACAGTGGGGATTGAGCCTGGGGGCACGAAGATTTCTGGTGTCCCTTCTGCCGGCACTGGAAGCAGGTCCTTTCTTTCATCCAATACCGACTCACATCATGACCCTTCCTTGCAAAGAACGCGCATACAAGATCTCCCTTGGGTACGCCTTGGATGGCGTGCACTTGCTGCTGCTTCAAGGTGGCTGTTCTCTTGAAACAACTTTCGTAAGGGTGGCCAGGAAGACCACAGAAACTACACACTTCCTTACCTTTCTTCTTCGAAGAAGGGCCAGATGCCCTGGAGCTACCATCCTCAACACCCTTCCTTTTCTCTTTCCTCGCCGCAGCACATCGGTTCTTTGCATTTTCAATCGCTTCAACCTTTAGTGCGGCTTCCACTGCCACAGCATAACTGTCAGCTCCATAAGCGCATCCCCACTGCTTGACATCACTTCTTAGTCCTCCCAGGAAACGTTTCACTCTTCCCTCCTCCGAAGCTACCAAATCGGGAGCAAATCTACTCAGCTTGCTAAACTCAATCTCATATTCGCTCACCGTAAGCTGTCTCTGCTTCAAATGCAGGAAGTTATTCATGAGACGGTCCCGCTCGACCGAGGGCAGAAATTTCTTCAGCAACAACTTCTTGAAAGAGTCCCAGGTACAGCCTTCCTTCAGACTCTCCTTTTCACGAATCCACAACCTCTTTGCTAGGCCTTTTAACTGATAGGCAGCAATCATAACCTTCTGGGCTTCAAGAATCCCGGAATACGAAAATATCTCCTCCATTGAGGTGATCCAATCATCCAAAATCATAAAGTTGGCACTCCCGTCGTAGGTGGGAGGTCCCAATCGCTGGAAATGCGATATGAAATTCATTTCTGGTGGTATGTCCACCGGGGCCACCAGAGGAGTAGGGATATCGGGCACGACTTGACCCAAGGCAGGCTCTTGCACTGAAGGCTGCCGCGTTGGAGCGGTAGACAAAAATGTTTGCATTTGCGTTTGCATCGCAACTACTTACCTCTACAGAGGCTCGTTGCTCTGGCGCAAACTCTCGATCAACGAATCACTCTGCGCACCTGACGACTCACCCTCCGACTAGGGAGTCGATCTCGTCGCAATACACTTTGGAGGCATTTCTAATGAAAAGGCAAACAAACTCCCAATTAAAATCCTAGATTACGACTAGGGTAAACAAAACTAGTTCAAACCATACTTGAAAGACACTTGCTTAAGTTATCACTTGCTCTGGGATTATATGATGATGATATGTCCTACTCAGGATTGTATCCTATCATCTTATTAACTCATGTGCCTATGATATGAATGCATGAATTCTTTACTCTTATTTTAAATCATGTGTGTACATATGTCATCAGGTAAATCTTTAGCTTGGCATGTTGTGCTTATGTTATGTTATGCTATGCATGTGGTGCTATGAATTCTATAAAAGGCCTTAATGCATGTTATGAGCAGCATACACATGCAATGTTATGCATTCCATACTACATAATATTGCATGCAACGAAAAGAAAACGTGTTAATGGGCATCCATGTGGTGAGGTTATGCATCCCATACTACATAACCCTCATATGTTGCCACCTTTGGTGGATCCATATACCAACACATATTATGCATCCCATACTACATAATATGCCTCATATACTTCTAATCATGCTTATGAGTGTAGTGTTCATGCTTCAGCCAAGACATCTTGATGACACATCGGTGTGTGTATGATATGATACTAAGCAACTAACACTAACAAGGGAAGGTTGTTTGACCAATTGTCAAGCAACCACCCTCTGATACCAACTATCACAACCCACATTTTCCCCCAACAGTTTAATTATATCAGAGCAAGGGGAAAAATACGCGTCGTGATGCCACACCGTGCAGGGGATAACTGCAGAAGTTCAGGCAAGACTCCAAACTCTACGATTTTAAAAGGAAACATAAATTGTTATGAATGAAATCCAGTTTAAGTTATGACGGTAGCCGTATCCCTCGGCTTAGTGAATCATCTAGTCCACGATTTAAAATATAAGTTAAACCCTTGCGGAAGATACTTGTTTAAATTGACTCTAATATTCTACAAGAGTATAAATGTCCCCGAGGAACAACTGATACGATGCAAACCCTAGATTTATAATAAGTATAGAAAGTCTTTACGCTAAATAGAAAGTAGTGGCTTAGTTTTGAAAGAGATGAGAAGTATGCTTTACTAATAGTAGGGTTTTATAGGTTAAAAACATCTAACATGCAATCCTAGCAATAAATCATCCAAGAGAGCAAGTAATGTAAACCAAACATAAGGAAACCACAATTGCTAGCAAGTGTCCAAAAAGGTTAACAAACCTATGGGCGTCAACAACCTGACACGAACCCACAGTCTGAATATGTCTGAAACTGGGCAAAGAAAACTAAAACAACAAACTACCTCGCTACGGCTAGGGGGAAAACTACAGCCAAACTGCTGCTACTAAGGCTCCAAAACTGGCTCCGCTACCTGCTAATGCTCCGAACCTGAGGCATTCCAAAGACAGAACACCTCAGTAAGAGGGTACAAATGGTGGCAAAAAATAATCCAAAATAAATAAAGGTCAAAAGGGGGTACCAACCCAAGACCAAAACCATTAAAGTAAAGTACAAAAAGAAACAAGGCATCATCAGGAAAAAAACTCTTATGTGATTCGTCACCAGAGTACACCAGATGCACGAGGCTATAAGGTGACAACATGAATAAATCATAAGGAAGAAATACAAAACCTTTATTAGGCACCTGTGGTCGACTCTACCAAAAAACACGGGCGAGGTGGTCACTCAACTGGACACACCCCTCATGAATAATTTATCTGCTTAACTGCGAGGGAGTCTCATACTCTCCACCATACACCGCAGATGCCCAAAAACCCGGTAGACCTCCACAAGGTACAATAAAGGAGTCAGACAATGCGGAGGTGGTTTTATCCACTAACTCCCGCAATTTTTTATAGAAACCCAAATAAACCACAACATAAATATATCTCGAGAATTGGCTCGTCGGATTCTACTTAACACTTCTAGTTTCAAGACATGGTTGATCAACCTTAAGGAACAATTCATAATCCTAGATGAACTTTAATACGATCAATAACAGAAGATAATGCATTTAAAGGCATTAATAAGACACATCAAGAATGATTAAATATATCATGACAAGATCAAGTTCACCAAGACAAAATCTTACAATCTCGAGTGATCATCCAAAAAGGTTAATCGTAGCAATAACTTGGAAAATAAAGTGAAGAAAATTTTAAAGAACATAAAAACTGAACCGTTACCATCAAATTGGAGAAGGAGAAATGAGGGGAAACCACCACTTGCCTTGGTTTTACCGGGAAAGTTCTCCAAATCAGTCCACGTCACAGATCGGGGCAAAAGAGGATGGAGGAAGTTGAAATCTAGACAAAAAATGGTCGAAAAGGGGGTTAGGGCCGAAAAACCCTAACGAGAAAACTCGAGGAAAGGGGAAAAATTTACCACGATTGCGTAGCTCTCGATGAGAGCTTTCCAGATCTACGCTCGGTTGAAGATTTCGAGCACTGGAGCTCCGTCGGCGGCCACCGGAAGATTCACGAAATATTCTCTCTCTCGCTCACGCCGCTCTGGTTCGGGAGAAAAAATTGGAGAAGATGAAGTATTCCTATTTTTCTAAATACCCTAAGTATAAGAACATATATATATATATATAAGTAGTTATAAAAAGTTTTGTCTAAATATATAAAAAAAACGGTTTAAGTACGAGCAGTTCACAGAAAACAAAATTAGAGGTCTAGTATGGCTTCAAATCGAAAAGTGTTTAACATGAAAGTTGTAGATCTCATCGAGACGAACAAATTTTATGTTAGCCATTTTTTCATACGACACCGTTTTGACCCTCAAAAAGGCTCCCGAACACAAACTATGACGGACTACACGAGAAAGGCAGCAGACTACTCGAGTATACAGAAGGCTACTCGAGTATGCAGAAACAGACTACTCGAATATACAGGAGGCTACTCGAGTATGCAGAAACAGACTACTCGAGTATGCAGAAACAGACTACTCGAGTATACAGAAGCAGACTACTCGAGTATACAGAAGGCTACTCGAGTATGCAGAAACAGACTACTCGAGTATACAGAAATAGATTACTCGAGTATTCAGAAATAGACTACTTGAGTATACAGAAGGCTACTCGAGTATACAGAAACAGACTACTCGAGTATGCAGAAACAGACTACTCGAGTATACAGAAACAGATTACTCGAGTATACAGAATTGGAGGAATAGAAGATTTACATAATATGCAGAAACTTCACACGAGTCAAGGTTGCAGGAAAAACAATTTCTTGGCAAATCTAACCTTATGATCAAACTATAAAAATGAATAATACTTTTCATTTTTGAATAGTACTTTAATATTAAAATAATCATATTTATATATATATATATATATTTTTGATAAGGAAATGCGAGATCGAAACGGAGGCTCAAACGCGCGCCGAATCGAACGAAACTCACGCCGTAGGCGAACACACACGCTACGAACATGACGGCGAAGTCAAAACCAAAATCAAACGAGCCATTCTTGAGATATAAGTTTTCAAAGTTTATGACGAACATAAATTCCACAAAACTTTGGAAAAACACTGATGCCCAAATATCGCTCGGATTGCGACGAAACTTGACGAGTAAGTCAAAAATTACTCAACTTAAATTCCAAATGCAAAATTTTCCCATTACAACAAGAATTCGGCCGACTTGACCGCAAGGACGTGAAAATGCCTTTACGGCATTGCGCCGTCAACTTGACGTTAAAGGTAACTCCACGACGTCAAAAATATGATGTTTTCCATTTAAATAAAATCGTCGAGCAAAATCGGGGGCGTTACACTTCTGGACTTAGAGAATTTTTGTTGGCTTAATCTCAGCGGATTCTTCTCAACTGTCACCGCGGTTTCTTCTTCATTGATGAAACTGTCTTCTATCTCAGCGATTTTCTTCTCAACTTTCTCAGGGGTTATTTCTTCACAGCCAAGACTGACTTCTGTCTCAGCGGTTTAGGTGAGACCACCACTTCTCTCAACAATATGTGTTGAGCTTCTCAGCTGTCTCAGCAGTTTTGTTGAGACATTCTTCTCAGCTATCTCAGCTGACTCAGTGGTTATGCCTTAGTCAAATTATCTGGCTTCCAGCTTCCTCTTCCTGTTCACCTTTCCATTCAAGGACAACCTACATGCAATAACTCAAGCATACATCAAATACATTATACCCCTTAGCATGATTGGCGATGCCTCTTCAAATCCTAAGGAACATTGAAGGGCATATTTCCCAACACCACTCAATGCCTTCATTGAGTCAAATGTTGACTTGTCGAATTAGGTGCTGATAGCATCGAGGTAATTCGACGCCTTCATTGATTTAAATGTTAACTCGTCGAATAATGGCATTGAGTGTGTTGAGTTCATTCAACGATTCGTCAAGTCAAGTGTTGATTCGACGAGTCATACATTGAGGCATTGAGTGTGTTGAGTGCACTTAAGAATTCGTTAAGTCAAGTATTAATTCGTTGAATATCGACATATATACTCAATAATTCATCGTGTCAAGTGTTGATTCATCGAATATCGATGTGTATACTGAACGATTCGTCGAGTGACGTGTTGATTCGTCGAATATCGACATGAATACTCGACAAATTCTGTTTTGTCTTATTTATTTCCTCTAAGTCTGGTTCGGCTTGGGTCTGCAGTTAATGATTGGTTTGGTACTTCGTATATAAATGTTATGTATAGTAAACCGAAACAAGGACGATAAATTTTGACATAATCGCGAGTCAGCTTCTTCTTCCTCCTGATGGAACTGTTCCACAAGACTATAAATGCCGATCTCGCCGCCGACTGTCTGCCATTCCTATATGTCGTTTAAAATCATTTCCTAAGCATCGTATTCATCTTTTCCGCCTCTCTTGAACTGATCTAGCAGGTCGTGGAGACGTTAAGTGAAAATCCCCTTTCGACCTAGATCTTGTGTGATAAGATACTAGTGTTCTCGGTGCTCGTGTGGATATCCGTAGAGGCATGGACACTATTCTACTCTCGGAACTTTAGCCGTTGCCGTTCGTTGTGCTTTATCAGAGCACCTTGGTTGAGTATTGACTCAATCCCTAAATGGTAAAACTTTATTTACCGCACTTTACTTCTTGACCAATGTTCATTGTTGGATCCAAACTTATAGGTTTTCTTGTTCCATTTCTACTATGCACAAGTGTTATGACGTATAGAAAAACCCAGCAGTGGTATCAAAGCTAGGTTCAATGCGATGATCATTGTTTCAGAAGTTGCTAAATCCATTATGTGTAGATATGGAAATTTTAGAAGTGTTCTAAAATGCCCAAATCTATTCCTAGAACATCAAATGTTCGATGCTCTGTCCCTTGGACCCCGTTAGGGGATCTTTCCCTAAGACGCTGTCAGGGGCGCTACCCCTTGGAATCTCGCCAGGAGCACATGTGATTTTGTTATGATATCTTTGTTACTCCTTAATAGTAACCGTCCCTCTTGTTGGTTTGTGAAACCAAGTGTGTGTTAGATTTTTAATCTCACATAGATTGACGTGCTTGTCTACTATATAAGTGGAGTTGGTGTTGCTCATGTCTAGTACATGTAAATCTAAAGATTTAGAAGGATTCTAGATGTTCAGATTTAGCCCAGTTCATCAAGTGTTGATGACTTTATTGTGCACATCTGTGATGCATTTGGATTATGATTGCTGTAAGTTTTATTTTGTGGATGTGCACATCAGTTAATTATTAACCATGATTAAGTATTAATCAAGTATCTTAAATCCCTTAAGTAATATTAAGTATTCGGATGCCTTCTGATGGATGACACTCTTCCTGCCTCGATCGATGAAGTGTGGGCATGCCAAAGCAATGCACATTAATCTATCTTGGTAATGGTGCGAGCAAATAATAATGATATCCCACTGTCGACATCGAGTCAAACTTAACTGGATGACCTCAAATGTTGAGTGCCCAGACGCACGGGGTTGGCATGCAACATATAATGAATGCGAATAAAGAGTAATTAACCAACCATACAAGAGTTGTATTGTGATACAATCGGTAAGTGTTGCCTATCTAAATAACTGCATTGTGAGAGAAAAGCCAAAGTTGACTCATAGTGTTGGTGAAATACTGATCTTGTCCACTAAGAGAGTAACTCACATATACTCTCAAGATTGATATCGTGGGTTATCAGCTTGATAAAAATAGTGGGAGTTATTTTGATTAGAGTCCTAATTGAAATGATAAAATGTATTTTGAAATGTAGTACTGATTTCTCTCTACATGAATCCTTGTAGAATTTTCATGGATGGTGGATCTCATTCCACCCTATCCCTCAGAGTCATCCTTGAGAAGGAGAAAATATGTGGGACAAATTATTTAGATTGGTACAGAAACTTAAGAATTATTCTCAGGCAAGAGCGCAAGCTCTATATTTTGGGAGAGGAATCCCCAAATGAGCCTGCTTGGAATGTATCCCGATTTGATAAATATGCTTCCAAGAAGTATCAAGATGACTCCTTGGATGTCGAATGCCTCATTCTTACAACCATGAACTCTGAGCTTCAAAAGCAACATGAGAACAAAGGTTGCAAAGAGAGTGACGATCAACTCATGAAAATATTTCAAGGGCATGCTCGGATAGAGAGGTTAGACATCACCAAGGCATTATTTCAATGTAAGGTGGGAGCTCAGGACCAGTTGGGACTCACGCACTCAAGATGATTAGGTACATAGAGAACCTTGAAAGGCTAGGCATTCCTCTGGGCCAAGAGTTGGCTACAAACCTGATCCTGCAATCATTGCCGGACTATTATGTGCAGCTCTTCTTGAACTATAATATGAATGAAATAGACAAGACACTGCCCGAGCTCCTAGGTATGTTGAGAACTACCGAAATCAACACGAAGAAGGCCAAGCCTGCTAGCCCTATACTGATGGTGCATAAAGGAAGGGGAAGGCCAAGGGATTCAAGAAGACGAAGGTAGGACCTAAGTCATCTCTTGATCCCAAGTCTTCAATACTGAAGAAGAAAGGAATAACGAAAGAAGGGAAATGCAACCATTGTGGTACGGCTTGTCATTGTAGGAGGAATTGTCCTTCTTACATTGAAGGTCTGCAAAAGATGAAGGGAAGTATGACTTCCGCTTCAAGTATCTATGTTATAATGAAAAACTGTTCCGCTCTTTCATCCTGGGTATTGGATACCGGATGTGGTTCTTACATTTGTATAAATGTGCAGAAATTAGGAAGGAGAAGATTGCCGAGTAAAGGAGAGGTGGACCTGTATGGTGGTAATGGAGCAAGAGTTCCTGCTGTCACCGTAAGTGTTTACCGTCTTTCTTTGCCCAGTAGGCTAGTAATAGAACTTGATAATTGTTATTATGTTCCTTCTATAACTAGAATCATTATATCTATTTCATGTTTGGACATGATTAGATTTTCTTTTGTTATTAAGAACAATTATTATTCTATATTTAAGAATGATGTTTGTTATGGTATAGCCCAAATGTTTAATTGTTTATATGTTCTGAACTTAGCCCATTAGATCTATAATATAAAGAATACTAAAAGACTAAAAACGAATATCACAAACCCTATGTACCTTTGGCATTGTCGTTTGGGCAAAATAAATGAGAAACACATATCCAAGCTCCATAAAGATGTACTACTAGACTCATTTGATTATGAATCATTTGAGAGATGAGAATCCTATTTACTAGGCAAGATGAATAAGGTTGCTTTCACTGGTTTCAATGAGAGTGCTAATGATCTCTTGGGTATAGTACATAGTGATGCATACAGGCCTATGAGTTCTATGGCTAGAGATGGGTACTTCTACTTTGTTATATTTACTGATGATTTTTGTAAATACAGATACTTGTATCTTATGAAGTGCAAATCCAAAACCTTTAAAAGGTTCAAAGAGCTTAAGAATGATGTAAAGAACCAACTGGATAAGAAGGTTAAAGCACTCTAATCTGATCGAGGTGGCAAATACTTGAGTTATGAGTTTTGTGATCATCTGAAAGAGTGTGGTATTGTACCACAGCTCACTCCACCTAAAACAACACAGCATAATGGTGTGTCTGAGTGGAAGAATCATACTCTGTTAGACATGGTATGATCGATGATGAGTCATGCAGATCTGCATGTTTCCTTTTGGGGTATTGCTATAGAAACTCCTGCTTTTACACTAAATTGTGCTCCAATGAAAGCGGTTCTAAAGACACCATATGAGATATTAATTGGGAAGCATCCTAGTATGTCATTCATTAAGATTTGGGGCTGTGAGGCATATGTGAGACGTCAAATGCCTAACAAGCTGGAACCCAAGTCAGATAAGTGTTATCATGTGGGGTATCCTAAAGAAACTAAATGGTACTATTTCTACCTACCGTCTGAGGGCAAAGTGTTTGTCGCGTGGACTGGTGTCTTTCTTGAGAAATAGTTCTTCAGTAGAAAGACTATCAGAGTAGAACTTGAAGAAGTTCAAGAAGCACAAACCGTAAATGAATCAGAATTGGAACCTGAGCAAGGACTACAAGTTTTTGTAACTAGAGAGCCTGCTCAAGAAACAAAAGTTCCACATAGATCTGGTAGACCAATTTTTAAGCCCGAAAGATATGGATTTCTCGTGTCTTAGATAGGTAATGTGTTATTTATGGATCATGATGATGAGCCTGCAACCTACCAAGAGGCTATAACTAGGAAAGGCTTCTTAGAAGTGGCTTGAGGCCATGAAATCAAAAATGGACTCCAAGTATGCAAACCAAGTTTGGACCTTGGTGGAACCACCTGAAGGGGTACGATCCATAGGGTGCAAGTGGTTTTTCAAGAAGAAGACCGACATGGATGAGAATGTATAGACATTCAAAGAGCGACTAGTGGCTTAAGGTTTCAAGCAAATTCATGGTGTTGACTATGATGAGACCTATTCCCCAGTTGTTATGGTTAAGTCCATCAGAATTCTGCTTACTATTACTACGTATTATGACAACGAGATCTAATAGATGGATGTCAAAATGACTTTCCTCAATGAAAACCTCCTTGAGGAAGTGTTAATTATACAAGCCGAGGGTTTTGTATCTCCAGGTGAAGCCACTAAAATATGTAAGCTGTAGAGATCCATTTATGGATTAAAACAGGCTTCTCGAAGTTGGAATCATTGTTTTGATGAAAAGATCAAAGAGTTTGGTTTTATAAAGAACGAGGATGAACAATGTGTTTACAAGAGGATTAGTGGGAGCATTGTTGTCTTCCTAATATTGTATGTAGATGATATACTACTAATCGGGAATGACAAACCGACCCTACAAGTTGTTAAGAATAACCTAAGTAAATGTTTTTCTATGAAATACTTGGGCAAAGGGACTTATATACTTGCTATTAAGATCTATAGAGATAGATCTATGAAGTAGCTGGGTTTGACCCAAAGTACATATATTAATAAGGTGTTGAAACGACTCCACATACTTGCATCCAAGAAAGGATTCTTACCCATGTATCATGGTGTGAGTATCTCTATAGACTAGTGTCCTAAATCTTATATAGATAAGGATCGCATGAAGTTGATTCCATATGCTCCGGTAATTGGACCAATCATATATACAATGACATGTACTCGACCCGATGTCTCTTATGCCTTAAATATGACTAGCAGGTACCATCCTGATCCTAGTCAAAGTAACTGGATTGTCATCAAGAATACCCTAAAGTACTTGAGAAGGATTAATGATACATTATTGGTATTTGGTGGGGATGAAGAGATCATTATAAAGGGTTATACAGATGCTAGCTTCCAAACTGATAGGGATGACTCAAAGTCTCAGTCAGGGTTCATATTTTGCCTAAATGGATGGGTTGTTAGCTTGAGGAGTTCCAAACAGTAGGCAGTTGTCGATTCTATAACTGAAGCTGAGTATATTGGTGTAGCAAATGCGGCGAAGGAGGCTATATGGATCTGAAAATTCATCTGAAAATTCTCTACTGTGACAACAATGGTGTAATTGCACTTGCTTCAAAATCTTGATCTCATCAGCACTCCAAGCACATACTTTAGTGGTTCCATCTTATTCAAGAGATTGTCACTCGAGGAGATATGAGAATTTGCAGGGTGCCGACTGAAGAAAATATAGTAGATCCATTAACGAAGCCCCTAGTGCAGAGAAAGCATGATGGTCATGTTAGATCTATTGGTATAAGATACCTTAATGATCAGCCCTAGTGGGAGTCTTGTGAATTGTGTATTTATCGGTTGTTGTAATAATTCATTTGATAAATAAAGTACTATACGTTTCATTTTAAATTTATGGTAAGTTATTTTGTTATGTAAATTTATTTCTATTGTGATAGAATAATTTAACGTAATAAATGCCCTTAGAATGTCTGTTTCCATAGGAGTCAAGTGGTGACTTGAATGTGAGAGCCTATGTTTTAGAAGCTTCATTCTTAAATAGTCCCTGGCCGAGTGTAATCTTAGAAGCTAAGGGAGATGATTACAAATTAAGACTAGCATGTGCGTTGACTGATGAATGATTGTCACAGGTCATGATATTGTGATATTAAGTCATTACATGGGTACTTGTTAGTGAACAAGTTGTACTAGATAGACCCACCATGAGAATACTTTGTGGATTGTTATATGAACATGCCATAAGTATGGCTCAAGTGGCAATGGTGTTTGTGGTCCTTTGACCTGAAGTCACAACATTCATCGAGTGAGGAAGAGCGTGCTTTGATGCTATCAAATGTCTAGTCTTGAGAAAGTTGGATGATAAAGGTGGTTATTGGGTACGTTACGAAACATTTGGCTATTTGCGTGTGAGCAGAGATGGGATTTGTCCTCCTATATGATTGGAGTTGCATCCATGGGCCCCTTGATGGAATGGGACTGAGAAATGCATGGCCATGCCTGGTTGAGTCAATATGTGATATTGGACTCACCAATTTCAGGAAGCCCATTCTAGATCAGGAAACTAGGATTGAACAATTATGAGGGTGACACGGTCTATACCTCCAGTTCTATCCCGATGTAAGTGAGAAAGGGACATGATAACACTGATACATTGGTAATAATGGCTTTCGAGTTTTAAACTGTTATTGTTTGGGAAGCAGTGATGTATTGCTAGACGCCGCTCATTATTTGTGAAGCTTTTGTCTGATACTGTCAAGATCAAGTGGGAGATTGTTGGTATTACCATGGTGATCTAGAAGTGATCAAATATGTAGCCTCACAACCAACATAATATGAGCCTATGGGGTCGCTCATAAGAGCGTTTGGAGAATTTGGAAGATTGGATTATGTTAGTCTTACTCATGTGATGAGTGGAAGACCAAGCACTAGCATGAGATGAGTGAAGGACTGGACTCTGTCATGCATTGAGTGCGTCGAGACCACTCAAAGCTTTCGCTAAGTTAAGTGTTTATTCATCGAGTTAATGTTGAGAGTGTTGAGACAACTCGACGATTCGTCGAGTCAATCATTGATTTGTTAAATGATGGCATTGAGTGTATTAAGCCTACTAAGCTAGGCGTTGAGTGTGTCGAGACCACTCAATTCCTTTGCCGAGTCAAATGTTGACTTGTCGAATTAGGCGCTCAGATCATCGAGGTCATTTGATGCCTTTGTCGAGTTAAATGTTGACTCGTTGAATGATGGCGTTGAGTGCGTTGAGTTCATTCACTGATTCATCGAGTCAAGTGTTGATTCTGTGAGCCTTGTGTTGAGGTGTTGAGTGCACTGACCGATTTGTCAAGTCAGGTGTTCATTAGCCGAATATCGATGTGTATACTCAACGATTTGTTGAGTCAAATGTTTATTCGTCGAATATTGACGTGTATACTGAACGATTCGTCAAGTCAAGTGTTGATTCGTTGAATATCGACGTGAATACTCGATGAATTCTATTTCATCCGGTTTATTTCCTCTAAGTCCTATTCGGCTGGTGTCTGTAGTTAATGATTGGTTTGGTACTTAGTATATAAATGTTATGTACAGTAAACCGAAACAAGGACGATACGTTTTGACCTAATCGTGAGTCGTCTTCTTCTTCCTCCCGATAGAACTGTTCTGCAAGGTCATAAACGTCGATCTTGCCGCCACCATCCGTCATTCTTGTACGTTGCCAGAAATTGTTTCCAAAGCGTCGTATTCGTCTTTTCCGCCTCTTCTTGAATAGATCTAGCAGTCCGTGGAGACGTTGAGGGAAAATCCCCTTCTGACCTAGATCTTGTGTGATAAGAGTCTAGGGTTCTTCGTGATCGTGTGGAAATCCTTAGAGGCGTGGACACTATGCTACGCTCGGAACACTAGCCATTGCCGTTCGTTGGACTTTATCAGAGCACCTTGGTTGAGTATTGACTTAATCCCTCAAAGGTATAATTTTATTTTCCGCACTTTACTTCTTTATTAATGTTCATCGCTGGATCCGATCTTTTGGGTTTTCTTGTTCCATTTCTGCCGAGCACAAGTGTTGTGATGTATAATAAAACCTAACAGACATAGTGCCTAAGTTTGAAATTTTTTGGATATGTATTTCCTGTGATATTGACAATCGTATTATATAACTTATTGTGTTGTAAATAATTTTTATTTTACCCGAATGGGACGAAATTTGGTGGGAATGTTCAAAATGTTAATTATGAACTATGGTAGAAATTTCAGAGGTTTTGGTTTTCAAGTGATTCCTTGATTACCTATTTTGTTATAAATTATTATGCTAAATATGAACTATTTGATATCCAATTGAGTTGGGATTTTGGGAACCAAGCTTATGAATTTTGATATTAATATTAGTGGACTATGACTTGGAACTAACCTCTTATTTAATTAATTAATTGTTATTGATAAAGTAAGACTAATGAGTAATGTAACATTCGATGTTGTTTAAGTCATGTTGAAACTCTAGCATGAGGTTGGATATTGCTAAGAATATAGTTCGGCCGACCTTATTAATGAGCTCGAACATATCACAAATCTCACAAGTATTCCTATATGATCATAAGGAGTATTGTCGTGACACACACATTTCACTTCACTAGATTTATGACAACTCATTATGAGTCGGAGTGATGGCTTGACGAGAGCTTAAGGATATGATTATATCCTAGGGCATTATGGTAAGGACTTGATTGAAGTCCTTGAGTGCAAATTAGCACTGGTATATATTTTAAATGAAATTACTACTTTATTACGAGACATGGTAGAGAGTCCTTTGGAGTTTATAACACAGATCTATTCACGGGAAACATATGGTGGTGTGGAAATATGTTTACTTTTTGATCCTGGGTGACTGGATAACTTGTGGTGGGCCTACGAGCTTATTGGTCATCACACCAAAGGAAGCTTGCAGATAGAATCATGGATGGTTGGGCTTGCCTCCTTGGTGTTTACTTCCTAAGGACCACTTCTGTGCCATTTAGGTTTGTTGGAGCCTATGGTTTGCATCTTTGTAGTTTGACAATATCAAATCTCGTATTGTATTTGATCAAATTAGGTTTGGATATAGTGTGCATGTTTATAGGTTCAAAAGAATCAAAGAAAACTAGCTCTGGGAGATATCGACATGCATTAGCACTACCGCCAAGCGCTAGTCTGGAATTAAACTAAACGATTCCTCGGTGACCTACTACGTAGCACTAGACTTTATCGTGATGCGCTAGCACTCTCAACCCACATCTAGATGATTCGTTGAGAGGATTGAACAACTGCCATACAGTCGTTGGGTACTGTGACGCGGTAGTATTAAAAAGAGGAAAAATATTTTCAAGGATATTTTTCCATTTTTGTTGGATAGCTGGCGACGAAAATGCATAAAGAGACCTACCGCCGTATGTAACCCTACTGCCGGCAGTAGTTTATTTAAGTCGTATAAAAAGGATTTCGTTTTTCATTCCTTTTAAGGAAATAGAGAGATTTTCGATTCTCGGTTTGTGTGCAGTCTCAAAGCATCGTTCCAACATCTCCATCGAAAGAAGAGAAAGTCGCCTCCCTCCCATTCATGCACGAAGATCTCTGGCGAGCAAAGGACTATTATAACCAAGAAGAGGTGATCGAGTGCAATAGAATGAATATCCATAGCACTGGTCACGCATCGCTCAACGGAGGAATCATCTGAGGGAGAATCACTTCAAATCTACTTTATTCTCTAATTATATTTTTATCTTTTTTTAAATGTTTGTGGGTGAGGAAAATCGACCGGTGATGTTCACTGGAATCTGGGAAGGATTCCATAAGAAATCATCCCGAGGAAGGGACGTTTAGATCGGGGATCTAGAGGGGCTTTAAAACACTTTCTTGCATGAAGGTGAAGAGCCAGCTCGAAGACCTTTCTGGGGTGGAAAGGGAAAGAGCCAACTAGTCCGGGGATAGGGTCAGTATATAAAAAAAAGTATCTTTGTCTATCTAGTTGTTTGCTGGTAGATCTCTGAAGGGAGCATGTCTCCAAGGCAAAGTTTATACAGGAAAATAAGTTCTGTGACCTACCATTGCACGCTAGCAAGTTAGCGCCCCACGTTAGCATCCTGAATCTGTCTTCCTGGGTGAAACTCATTTTATAAATCTGAAAACCTTATTCATGCCCCTAAGGTTGGCCACAAGATCCAACAAGTGGTATCAAAGGCAGGTTTTTCCAAAACGATTTCACCATCGGGAATAATGGCCAACCCTATTCTCGAATCGACTAGTGGGGATGGAAATTTTTATAGTGAAAAATAATTAGCACCACCATTATTTATTGGTAAAAACTATAAAAGATGGAAAGTATTTATGAAAGAATTTCTTATATTACTAGATATAGAAGCTTGGAACATGACTTGTGTTAAGCCCCCAAATAGTTTAAATGCACGTGAATGTCATTTAAATGCCAGTTATGAACAATCTATTTTACGGGCTTGGTCAAGAAATTTTCAAACTCATCTACACGCTTTCTACTTCTATTATATATGGAAATTTCTTAAGTCTACATATAGTTCTTCTTCTACAGATCATGAATCCGAGCAATTTATTGTGGATCCAAGTGAAGAACCAAATGGAGACTTGTTCTTAGAGGAAGACATGATAACCACATCACGAGAAAGGGAAGATGAAATCTCAATTATGGATGGAGAAACACATAAACAAGTCAAAGAAACTCTGTGCTCTAATCTTGCATCATCTAAGAGCACTGTAAGAAGATCAAATTCACCTCTTGTATGTAACTCTATTTCTACATTGCATGTGCTAGATGCTGCTAAACGTAGAATTATGAAATTGAAAAGTATTAATTCAAAATTGCATTTAGAAAATAACTTTTTAAAAGCAGATGGTAATGTAGAATCTACCACTGTCATGCCTTGTTCTCCTACATACTCTTTATATAACAACTCTACACCATGTATAGATTATAATGAATTAAAAGAAAAATATAAGGTTTTTGAAAAGTGTTTTTGTTTGCAAATGAACAAAATGAGAAATTACGTCTAGAAAACTCATCTTTAAAAGGGATTGTGCTAGATATAATGATTATAAAATTAAAATTAAGGAGATAAATGAGACTTTTGATAAATTCAGGAGCAAGTACGATGCTCATATTGAATCTAAAGTCTCCACTCTTAAAAATAGCACAATCATTTACAATAAAGCTAGATAGAATCTCAAAATTAAAAATAAAGAATTAATTACAAAAATCAACATGATTAAGGAAATTTTTTCTTAAAACTCAGAAAACACAACTCCTAAGTATCAAGTAAAACCCAAAAGCATGTTGAGTATGAACTGTCACATAATAACTAAGTCTACCAAAGGGAGTAGAAACTGTCATGCGCATACAAGTAAATTTCCTAAACATAAAAATCACCTTCACTTGGAAAAACAAATTACTCCACATCTAAAATAAAATGAACATAAATTTCCTTTAAAGAATCACTACACTATGAGTCCTTACGTTAAGCGACATAATATAACTTGAAGATTAATTTTAATATATCTAAACCTCCAATGCAATATTGTTCAACTACAGATCATCGCATAAGGACTCGTAAAAATCTAATTAGAAATTTGCAATTTAAAAACAATATTAAGACAAAGTCTGAATCGAGGCCCATCATGAAAAATGACATCTATTCCACTAAAAAGGGCACATCCATCATTATTTCCCCATGGTGTATCATGCAGTATTGGGGTATCCAAAAGAACCACCTCACACGGTCTCATTTGAATACCTAAATTTCAATCCAATAACCCCCACAAGTTGCATGAAATAAGTTCAAAATGAACTACACTATATCTTTCTTCACGATATGCTTACTATTTTTTGATTTTATTGGTCCTTTTATTTTGTTGTCTATTTATGTGATTGGGCCAACTCAATAAGAATATCTATCCACAAAAATGAGAAGAACATTAAAAAAAAGGTGTGAGCAGGGTAGCGTCATGTGACTATTCATAAGTGGCAAATGTAAGAGCATAATAAATATTACCAGTAGTACCACTACCGGCGTGAGAGTTCACTATAGATAGAACAAAGTTTAACTTATCTTAGTACAACATCAATAATAATGATAATAATAAAAGGAGTAGTGCCTTCTAGCACAAGAATACTAAGTAATAAATAGTGGATGTTATTCCTCTAAATAAGTCGGTAAAATGTTAAGCTTGCTCATCATTTTCTTCAACATCTTCTTCGCTCCTCTCACTTTCTTAGCAATATATTGGATCTCCTGCACTTGCTCCTCCACAATCTCGTTGATATCCCGATTGGTCTACTATAGGGATCCTTCATGACATAGATGAGGCTGTGAAGAAGGGGGTTGCGATCGTGACGAAGTCAGAATCTCCCTAACTTTATATACTTGAGGGAAACTATCTGTTGGGTACTATGACCAATTAATGGTTGGGTACTTTCCCATAAGGATAATATGAAGCACCCTGTTGGATCTATAGTTAGATTTTGGCTAGGTTCACTAAGTTAGGATATGACCCAACATTTATAGCAAGGGTCATAGTTGTGTCCTAGAGTCTAGGTCTAGTCCTTAGAGTCAACAATGCCAGGGACCAGCCTCCAACACTACTAGATACTCAAGACTTATAGAAAATTCAAGACTTAGAAAAATAGCTCTATATTCGTCAATCTTAGGTCGACGAAAGTCATGCTCAGCTCGACGAACCCAGATACAATTCTCTAAGCTGAGCTTGACGAACTTGGTTCTCAGCTTGACGAACTCTGGACAAAGTTACAACACTTCTAAGTCAAACTTCAGTCGACAAACTAAGAACATCAGCTAGACAAACTCTATTCTCTGGTCCCAGATTGACTAATTCTGGATCAGATGTTTCAACACTCAACGACAGAGAACATCACACTCAACGCCAGAATGGTGATTCAACACTCAACGACAGAGAACATCACACTAAATGCTAGAATGGTGATTCAACACTCAACGACAAAGAACATCACACTCAATGCAAAAATGGTTATTCAACACACAACGACAGAGAACATCACACTCAACGCCAAAATGATGTTTCAACACTCAGCACTAGAAAACGGTCAAAGTCTAGAATCAAAACTCAGGTCGACGATCTTGGACCTCTGCTAGACGAACTCAGTTCTCAGGTCTAAGGTCGACGATCTTGGACATCAGCTCGATGAACTTGGTGCACAAAATAGGAAAGTCATCAAGCAGCAGTCAGCCATTTAGAGGTCGACGATCTTGGAAATCAACTCGACGAACAGCTATTCTCAGCTCGACGAACTATGGACTCAGGTCGACAAATCCAGACTTGGCTGTTTCCCTTTTCTGTTCCTAATATATTGCAATGATTCCTGAGTAATTAATGCTCTAATATTATCTGAATATTACTGTTAGAGAAGAGCATTAATTATGCTCTTCATCAGGATTATTTCCTGCCATTTTCCAAAAGGACAGTTGGGGAAATAAATCAATGCAAAATATTCTCTTGCCGTCAGCATTGAATGCAGAAAGGATTTCGAAATTCAAAAGGACGTTTACATAGAAAATATAAAAGATGGATTTTTCCTCTTCCAGAATACACAACTGATACAGACACACAGAAAATTAGTCAGGAAGAGTAGAACACCATCGTCTCGCAACAAGGATTCTCTCTGCTCTTGCTCTCTCTTGACAACAAAGTGCTAGAAAGAAAGAACTGCTAGACCAAAAGAAGAATTACTTTCAGAAGAAGAAGAACAACTATTCAAATCAAGAGTCTTCTTTTTTTGTCATCCTCTCAGGAACTTTCAAAGGACAACTACTGTATCTGTCAAGGAGTTCCTAAAGTTCTTCTTGTTGAAGTTGAAAGCTTGAAGGCCTATCACCCTGAAGCAAAGTTCCTTTCATCCTCAATAAATTCAGTATTTCAGGGTGAGAGAGGAAGTTGTCTACCTAAATCACGTAGAGGGGGGTGAATAGGTGAGATGTGCGTCTATTTGCGGAATAAAAAATTAGGGAACTAGCACAGCACAATACCAAGCAATCACAGACGACAAAAGATTTATAGTGGTTCCCCAACCTTGGGTACGTCCACTTTCCTCACCAATATAGTAAACCACTAGACTTGGCTACTCCACTATCTCGGATCAAAACGATCCTACACCTCGGAACAACGTTCCTACAACACTCGATCCCAAAATGGATCTACACTCGGAAGATTAAAACTTCCTACAAATCTCGGAGAGAATTTCTCCTACAGTAAAGATGTTTGAAATATAACTCAAATAATACAAACAGTGAATTCTCAGATCTGAATAGATCGGCCTTGATCTTCCTCTTTGTTGTTGTGGCTTTTTTCAGAAAGATCGAAGAAGAACACGGCAACCCTAGATCTGAAAACATCTTTGACTTCTCCCGATCGGATGTAGAAGATGATGAGAAGCAAAACTTTGATCACGATTAGAAGAAGAAAACTTAGATCTGAATCAGGAATCAAAAACTCAGCACGAGCACGATGAAGATCAACGGCGGCGGTGGCGGCTTCAGTGATTCAGACTTTTTCGAGAGGTAACGATGTCGACGGCGGCGGCTTGTAGATCTCGAAAAAAAACTTATTCTCTGATAATTCCTTTTCTTTTTCTTATTAGGTTAGGTCTAATCACATATCCCTTTTATAGGAGATTGATAACGGTCATAATCGTAATTAACGATGATACGTGGACCAATCAGAAAAGAGGAATTCAAAAATTACTTTGGAATTCTGGTCTTAGCGATTTTCAGAAAAAATCAGAGTCATATACACGAGAGGAAATGATATACTCGAGTATATGTCTATCTGCTACTCGAGTAACTAGAAGTGAAGCATACTCGAGTGAATGAGTTTCAACATACTCGAGTATCTGGGTTCGACTACTCGAGTGACAGAAAAGATCTACTCGAGTATAAAGAAGTTGATTACTCGAGTATATCTACTTAGAGGAATTCTCAGGATAAAAGGATGGTGTTACTCGAGTATATAGAAAGGAGGTACTCGAGTACTTTGGAAGACAATTTACTCGAGTATAACAGAGGGAGTCAACTACTCGAGTATCTGAGCTATTACTCGAGTGTAGAGAGTCTACTCGAGTATATAGACTTAGAGAAATTCCTTTATGTTTCCAGTCCAGACTTACTCGAGTGTAAATAAAGCATCTACTCGAGTAACTCGAGGACTACTCGAGTAAGAGAGTTAACCTACTCGAGTATCAAGTAACCTACTCGAGTATACCAAAGGAGTACTCGAGTATGTATACTTAGGATATTGTCCAGATAAAAATAGAATCCTTTACTCGAGTATATAACTTAGACCTACTCGAGTAACAAACCATTTACTCGAGTATATATAAATTTACTCACTCGAGTATATGAAGATCTACTTGAGTATACACTTATATACTTGAGTAATAGGGATTTTTCTCGAGTTTGCTTAAGTCAACTACTCGAGTACTAAGTCACCTACTCGAGTATTTGGAGTATATTACTCGAGTATGTGGACTTAGTAGAATTCTTGGAATTAGGTCTTCTATCCTTCTTTGTCCATGAGTCCAAGTGCATCTAGATGAAGTGTATCCCAATAGAGAGACTATACGTGAGTCAACACCTTGGATCACACAATGAGGGATTACATTGTATGGTCCTGTGTTTGATGACCCACTATAGACTGACATTGGTCTACACTTGGCAATAGAGTCCTGCGCACAAGTAACTTAAACACAATATCAAATACAACTTAATTCATCTTAGTTCCGGGTCTGACTTCCCACAAATCTGAGGTATTGTGGAGACAAATCCCAACAATCTCCCCCTATTTGTAGAAGTCAGCACTCTCTTCACTAAGGTGAATTACTTAAAGTAAAGTAGAACAAGGATAGCATAAATGACAAAGTATAAAGCATTTAAAAAAAACTGAGCATGAAAACAAATAAACTAAGATAGCCATAATCAGAATTATATATAATCTAGAAATGTTTTTGAAACAGAATATCAATTTCCACAAGATCATCTTTCAGGGATGGGCATCCCTATTCTGTCTTTCTCTCACTTGATGCTACCTCTCAAAGTATGAGAAAGGTTTTGGAAAGTATGTCTTTGGCCTAGGAGGAGCCTTCGGGTTGTTGAATCCCCATTGCTTGTCATGGAGTCTGATCTTTATCTATGAATTCTCATAGGCTTTCCATTCTGAGTAACCGTAGTACTTATCTTTGTGTTCTCCATGGTCAACAACCAACCTCAGGGTATCAAAAATAAGAGATTTGGAGAATGGGCTCCAAATTTCTGCAAGAACTACATCTGGTCTGGCTCCAGGTCTGGCTTCAGGAACGGGAGCAGGCTCTCTTCTCGGGGCTGACCGGCTAGCAGAAGCGCCATCACCATACTTTCTTTTCTTACTAGGACCACCCTGATCAGATGGTTTTCTGGAGGAGGAGGCACCATGATCAGTGTGTCCTTTAGAGCTACCTGGCATATCATCTGTCCAAACATCAGCATAGGAGAGAGGAGGGTCTGACATGTCCCCAGCAGGTCTGGGAAAGAATGTAGGCCCTGTCTCTGGAGGATAGATCTGAGCATCTGATGGAGGAGCTTCTACAAGAGGGTTCAGGCCTTGGGGGATCACAGTAGGGTCAAATTGGAAATCTGGGAAGTTCTGATTATGTACCCATACTGCTGTATCATATATATAAAATTTTACCGACTGAATCTGAGCCAGAGTGTCAGCTTTTATTTCTTTTAACTTGACGTCCAGGACAGCTTCAGACTTTTCAGCAAACTGGGCGGAGAGTTTTTCAACTTGTTCTTTTACTATTTTCTCCCCCTTGCTGATATCTACATTTAACTGAGCAATAGCCTCGTCTCTGAAGGTTCCAACTTCATTGCATACCTTGATTACATTGGTTTCTGCATTCTTGTCGGCTTGGATCTGATTATTAGCAACTGTTACAGCCTGATCTCTGAGTTCACCGATACTGGTGATAGTATGGTCCAAAGCTTTTCCACCAATCCGAAATAGTTTACGGAGCTCATCTGTATTTGCTTGAATCTCGGCAAAGCCTCTACTCATCTCTGTTTCCAGAGTAGAGACCTTGTCCTGGACAGTTTTGAGAGAGTCATCAAAGTATCTTCTCTGTTCTGTGAACATGAGCTCAATCTTGCTGAGAATGTCAAAAGAGGAGGAAGAGGAGGGAGCAGAGGGTATTACAATAGCAGGAGCAGGGGCTAGAGCAGGAGCAGGAGCAAACCATGGAGGAATCTCTTTAATGACGACAGAGCTTACAGCTCTCTTTGTTGGGGGGAAATATACTGAGTCATCTGCATTAATGAAGGAGGGGAGAGAGAAGTCCAGGTTCCTCAGAGGTGGTTCTACATGTTCCAGAGACATGTCCTCATCACTGGAGAATTGGATTTCTTCATGCAACTCTTCATCTTCAACTGGGGAGTGAGCAGGGGATTGAGAGGGAACTATTTCTGGAGATAGAGGTAGGTGATCTTCTTGGATGAAAGGTTCATCTGATCTCAGTTCCTCAATCAACTTAGCTATATCTTCTTCAGTGGACAGGAGGTCCTTTTGAATCTGAACATCTGAGCTGATCTCTGCTGGAGGAGGAGACTGAACTGCAGGAGAGGGGATTGGATCTCTGAGCTGAAGGGACTGGACTGGTGAATCTGCATGCTGTGGCTGAGGGCTAGCTGAGGCAGGCTCCCCCTCAACTACTGCACCCGAGGTGTCAGCAGTTTGACGGAGAGGAGGAGATGGGGTCCTGTCAGCCGGGGCATTGAGGCCTATTTGCTCGGCAGAGGCCTTGAATGCTTGAGCAGTGTTCTGCAGCTTAAGCTCCCAACGATGAATTGATAAGATGGACAGTTTCTTCATATGGTGGAGAGGAGTTCCTTTAGCAAAGCTGAACACCTCATAGTCGATCTCCCAGAGAATGAGGGAGATGATCCTTGCATAATTTGGACTTTTGATGCTTTCCCGAATTTTATCCAATATCATCATGCCGAACTGAAACTTCTTCCTACAGACTATGGCTTGCATAACGTCGAATAAATTTTGGGATATATCTCTTATGGAATATGTATTGCACCACAGGACTTTGGCGATGACATCAACTAGGAACTTGCCTTCTGAATTGAACAATGACCGATTCAAGGTTTCACCTCCACCTTCAGGATCTCGACCACAGAATAGGGAAGTACGATCGGCATCTTCCTTTTCTAGGTCGTCTTCTTTGTCAACCACGGGCATCCGAAGCAGAGTGGCGACCGAAGTTTTATCCAACCGAATCTCAATTCCTTTTACCTTTGATTTCAGAATTGTGCCATTACGTCTAACCTTCAGATTTCTGTAAAATTCTTCAACATCAGGAAACAGGAGACGGCAGGGTTCTTGAAGAACGAAGGACAATCCTGCGGTGTCCAAGAGAATCAGTAAATTTTTGAAGTCATCCGAAAGATCTGCAATACCATCTGTCACGAGTTCGGAGCCGATTCCAATCTTTGATGAAGGAGCCATCGTCCAGAGGAGGCGAGCAGCGATGATCGGGAAGAAGGAGTTCGTCTGCTCTGGAATTCGAAACGCCGGCTCCACCGAGAGATTGAAATGTGGAAAAAGATTTTTGGTTTTCTTTCTATTTATATATAACCCTAATTAGGTTTAGAGAGTGATTAGAAAGAAATTTAAATCATACCTGAAGGGGCGCCAACAGTCTCGGTGTGCGAAAAGAGAAAAATAGAATTTTCAAAGTGCAGGAAATCCATATACTCGAGTATATGTCGGCATACACGAGTAAGTAGAAATTGGACATACAAGAGTGACTATCGACCTACTCGAGTGAGGTAAAGACATACTCGAGTGGATTTGGACATACACGAGTAAGTGGTAATATACTTGAGTGAGTGTCCAAGTACTCGTGTAGATGATCTTAAGTACTCGAGTATGTACTTGAAGTACTCGAGTATATTTCGAAGTACTCGAGTATGTACTTGAAGTACTCGAGTGTACTTGAAGTACTCGAGTATGTCAAGTGATGTACTCGAGTATATGTCCTTTGAAAAAATATTTTTCTTAAAAAAAATTTTACCTCCACCGAGTTCTTCACTTTTGAGCTTATGGATGAGTCCATCATCACTATTCGTCTTTGTTGAGCATCCCAAGTTCCGTTTTGAAGACCGAGAACTTGGTCTCGTCCAGCGGTTTTGTGAAAATGTCTGCAACTTGTCTGTCTGTGGAGACATTTTGTAGATCTATGTCCCCATTCTCCACATGCTCTCGGATGAAGTGATATCGAAGCTCGATGTGCTTTGTCCGGCTGTGGGAGACTGGGTTGTTGGCGATCGCGATTGCACTGGACGAGTCGCAAAACAAGGGAATGTTCTGGAACTTCATGTTGTAATCGTCAAACTGATGCTTGATCCATAGAAGCTGTGCACAGCAGCTGCCTGCAGAGATATACTCTGATTCAGCCGTTGAAATGGCTACACAGTTCTGCTTCTTGCTACTCCAGGAGATAAGTCTCCTTCCGAGGAATTGGCATGTCCCGGAAGTGCTTTTCCTGTCATCTTTGCTACCTGCAAAATCAGCATCTGAAAAACCAATTAGTTCACTATCATTACTTCTTGTGTACCATAAGCCAAGATTTGGTGTACCCTTAAGGTATCTTAAAATCCGCTTTGCAGCGGCGTAATGAGATTCTTTAGAGTTCACTTGAAATCTAGCGCATACGCATGTTGAGAACATTATATCCGGTCTACTGGCGGTTAGGTAAAGCAAGGACCCAATTATGCTTCTGTACTTGGTTTCATCAAAAGGTTTCCCTTTCTCATCCTTGTCTAGAGACATAGCTGAGGCCATTGGAGTCCTCATAGAGGTTGCATTCTCCATTCCGAATTTCTTAAGTAGCTCTTTGGTGAACTTCGTCTGTGAGATGAAAATCCCATCTTCAGATTGTTTCACCTGAAGCCCTAAGAAATACTTCAGCTCTCCCATACTGCTCATTTCAAACTTCCCTTGCATAAGTTTAGAAAACTTCTTGCAGAGGTTGTTATCCGTAGAGCCAAAATTAATGTCGTCGACATTGATCTGCACTAGCAAAATCTTGCCTTTTATTTCCCTAAGAAATAATGTCTTGTCTATCTTTCCTCTTGTGAACTTGTTCTCAAGAAGGAAGCTAGACAGTGTCTCATACCAAGCTCGAGGAGCTTGTTTAAGACCATATAGCGCTTTATGTAATAAATATACATAATTAGGATGGGTTGAATCAACAAAACCTGGCGGTTGATCTACGTACACTTCTTCCTTTATGTCACCATTCAGGAAGGCGGACTTTACGTCCATCTGATAGACGGTAAAGCCCTTAAGTGCAGCATACGCAAGGAATAACCTGATAGCCTCCAGTATTGCTACTGGAGCATATGTCTGATCGAAGTCGATTCCCTCTTCTTGACGGTAGCCCTTTGCAACGAGTCTGGCTTTGTTCTTTATGATTGTTCCATCTTCATCCATCTTGTTCCGATAGACCCATTTTGTCCCAATGACATTTTTGCTCTTGGGTCTAGGAACAAGTGTCCAAACATTGCAGCGTTTGAACTGATTCAGTTCTTCTTCCATGGCTAGAATCCAGGATGCATCCGAGTTGGCTTCCTCGAACTTCTTTGGTTCAACCTGTGAGAGAAAGCTCAAGTATAAATTCTCATTAGTTGTACCTCTCCGAGTTCTGACACCATCCCGGGGATCTCCTATGATTTGGTCCACGGGGTGATCCTTCAGATGTCTGAGCTCTAGAGTTCTTGCATCTGGATTGTCTTCAATCACTGGAGTGATTTCACCATTTGGAGTGATTTCATCATCTGGATCATCTACCTCTCCAATAGGGATTGGGGTGGTGATATTTATGAATTTATCACCTCCATCTTCAATAGGTTCATCCAAGCTTGTCTCTTTTAACTTTGTACCTGCAGCTTCAATGAACACACTAGAGGAGTTGCTTTGCAGCAAGCTCGTCTCATCAAATACAACATGTATAGATTCTTCTACAACCAGAGTTTTTCTATTAAATATTCTATATGCCTTACTATGGCTACTATACCCTACAAAAATACCTTCAAAGCTTTTCTCACTGAACTTGGTAGTGTGATACTTGCCGTTGTTAAGTACGAAGCACTTACAGCCAAAGATTCTAAAATAGGAAATGGTCGGTTTCCTGCCTTTTAAAAGTTCGTACGGTGTCTTATCGTGGTCTTTGTTTATGAGTGCTCTATTTTGCACGTGGCATGCAGTGTTAACGGCTTCAGCCTAGAAGTATTCCGGAAGTGAGGCATCACTTAACATGGTTCTGCAGGCCTCTATGTGGGTTCTGTTCCTTCTCTCAGCCACTCCATTTTGCTGTGGAGTGCGAGGAGAGGAAAACTCATGAAAGATACCTAAGCTTTCACAAAATTCTGTCATGGCCCCAGATTTGAATTCTGTTCCATTGTCACTTCTGATTTTGACTACTGAACAGTTATATTCATTCTGGATTTGCCTAACAAAATTAGTAAAGATATCGAAGGTATCTGACTTGTGTTTCAGAAAGAATACCCATGCAAATCGTGAGTAATCATCAACAATAACCAACGTATAATCCTTACCTCCCAAACTTCTAACTTGTAGTGGACCGAACAAGTTCATGTGTTGTAGATGTAAACATCTATTAGAATCTTTGCCTATAATGCTTTTAAAATTACTCCTTGTTTGCTTGCCTTTTACGCATGCAGGACAAGGTCTTTCCTTAACACACTTGACATTCGGGGCATCACGTACTAGGTTTTTAGAGAATAATTTATTGATAGTTTTGAAATTAATATGTGCTAATCTCTTGTGCCATTGGTCACCAAGAGATGCACTATCTTTTGTCAAGAAGCATACTGGTGTAGATGAATCGATACAAATGAAATTTAAGCAAAATATGTTTCTGCTTCGAGTACCTGATAAAATCGTTTCCATATTGGTAAGGGATTTTATCAGGCACTTATCAGCATGGAATTCTACTATGTACCCTTTGTCGCATAGTTGGCTTATGCTTATGAGATTGTGTTCCAATCCTTCAACATAAGCTACATCCGAAAAGGATACATTACCGTTAGTAATCATACCGTAGCCTTTAGTGATTCCACGGTCTGAACCTCCAAAGATGACCTTTGGTCCGTTCAATACTGGTGAGTAGTTTTGAAGTAGGCTTCTAGTCCCGGTCATATGCCGAGAGCATCCACTGTCCAAGTACCAGATTGGCATTTTAGCGGTCTTTGGACATACCTGCAATCATAATCACTTGGCCTTAGGAACCCAAACGAGTTTGGGTCCTTGGTCTCGAGTTAGAATACTCCCCCTACGAGGATTAGCCTCATGAGTGGTCATTCTCATGTTGGTAACTTGAGGAGTTGCAGCATATTTGGGATTGAACCAGCAATCGATGGCAAAGTGACCAACTCTACCACAGTACCAACAGTCAAATTTGTTGTATCTTTGCCTCATCTTCTCCTGCTTGACTACCTCGAGAGGATGTCCAACAGGGGCAGCATTTTTAGATGTAGAGGCTTCATGATGATGGCACGTGCATGGAGTCTTCTCCATCTTCGGCTTTTCTACAACAACTTTCACTTTGGGTGCCTTCTTAATATTATGACCATGAACATAAGGTCCATAGCTCTGAAGTTGAATCTCCTCATAAGGTTCCTTGAAAACGCTCTCACCAAAGTTGCGAAGGCGAGTCCAACCTTGGTATCTTGTCTTAGGCTTCTCAGGGATAGGCCTATTAAAGTGACCATAGGTGGATTCGTAGTCAAGATCGTTCGTAGGAAAGATGACTTTCTTGAACGCGACTGGCTCCAAGGGAGCTTTCCCTTTCTCTTCGGCAGAGGCCTTCTTGGCCGCCTTATTTCTCCTCTTGGCCTTGTTTCTCCTAGAAGATTTACTAGGAGCTCCTTTGTGGCCTAGACCGGCACCACTTGCCTTAGCTAAGAATTCAGCAATCATAGGAAGCACAGTCTTAGGCTTCGAGAAGCTTTCTACAAGCTTCTTCTCAGCCAAGAGTTGTTCTTCCAATTCCTTGATGATTTTCTCTTTAAGGTCAAGGTGCCCGAGAGCCTTGTTGTATTCTTTAATAGATTTATCGAAGTCTTCCTTGAGAGAGTCAGTCTTAGAGACTTCTTCTCTAAGGTTGCTCTCTGAAGCTTTTAGAGATTTTATCTCCCTAGCTTGAGTTTTCACCACTTGGCGACATTTGTCGTAAGCCTTGAGTAACTCCTGATATTGCATCATGAGTTCTGATTCATCCTCAGAGGGATAGCCCTCTTGTTCATTGTCGTCATCAGAGTCAGAAAGAGGGGTGTGAGATTTTACCTCCCCAGTGAACTGGGGGACTTGTTCATCGTCCGTTAGAGCCATTAGCCCAAAGTAAGCTTCTTCCTCTCCGGCACTCGACTCGGATGAGTCAGAGTCACTGAGAGTTTTACTCTTCTTAGCTAACAAACTCTTTTCTATCCTCTTCCTGTTGTAGGACTTCTTGTCTTCTTTCTTGCTGCCCTCTTTCTTCTTATGGGGGCAATCCGCAATGACGTGACCTGGCTTGTTGCAGCAATAACAAACAATATCAGTGGAATAATGTTTATTCGGTTTCGAGCCATATCTGTCGTGGCTGCTTGAGCTCTTTTTCTGATGATCACCATCATTGCGTGATCTTCTATATGAGGCATCCTTGCCTTTCCATTGCTTCTTTTTGTTCAAGAATTTCTTGAACTGCCTTGAGAGTAGAGAAAACTCTCCATCAGATAGCTCCGAGCCAGAAGAGCTTGGTTCAGACGAATCTTCATCATCAGCTTCAGGAGCTGGGGCAGGAGAGCTAGCCTTAATCTTCCTTGAGCTGTCTGCCTTCAGAGCAACAGACTTCTCTTTGGATCCGGACCTGCTCATCTCTTCTTCAGCTTTTCTAGAATTGATTTGAAGCTCATAGGACATTAGCTTTCCGAACAGATTTTGCGGGTCCGTCTCGGCTAACCTTCCGAACTCCCGAATGGCGCATACCTTGTTATCCCATTCCTTGGTTAGGGATCTTAGGAATTTGTCATTCAGTTCTCCGTTGGTGAAGACTCGGCCATAAACTCTTAGGCCGTTCACTATCTTGAAAAAGTTCTCGAACGTGTCAGCTATGGCTTCCTTGTGACCTTGCCGGAAGGCTTCATACTTTTGATTCAGAAGGGATCTCCGATCATCCCTCACTTCTTCATTACCTTCTATCAGAGTCACTAGGGATTGCCACATCTCCTTGGAAGATTTGCAATGGATGAGATTCTGCAGCATTGAGTCATCGACTGCACTTGCTATTATATTTTTGGCTTTCTTATCGAGGGAGACAAGTGCAATCTCATCTTTATCCAAGTCCATCAGCTTCTTAGGAACTTGTTTGGATGAGTCTATAGTAGAGGCAACCATAGGAACATGCGGACCTTCTTCAACAATCATGAAGATCCGAGGATCCACAGCTTCCATGAAGAACCTAACTCTTTCCTTCCACATAGGAAAATTATTCTTGGTGCAAATGGGAAGCTTGGCAAAATCTTTAGTCTTACTCATGCTTGATATTTCTCAAAAGACAACTCGGGTGGGATCAGATCAATGTGTTAACCTCTTAACGATCAACCTCCCTCTGATACCAATTGAGAGAGGAAGTTGTCTACCTAAATCACCTAGAGGGGGGTGAATAGGTGAGATGTGCGTCTATTTACGGAATAAAAAATTAGGGAACTAGCACAGCACAATACCAAGCAATCACATACGACAAAAAATTTATAGTGGTTCCCCAACCTTGGGTACGTCCACTTTCCTCACCAATCTAGTAAACCACTAGACTTGGCTACTCCACTATCTCGGATCAAAACGATCCTACACCTCGGAAAACCGTTCCTACAACACTCGATCCCAAAATGGATCTACACTCGGAAGATTAAAACTTCCTACAAATCTCGGAGAGAATTTCTCCTACAATAAAGATGTTTGAAATATAACTCAAATAATACAAACAGTGAATTCTCAGATCTGAATAGATCGGCCTTGATCTTCCTCTTTGTTGTTGTGGCTTTTTTCAGAAAGATCGAAGAAGAACACCGCAACCCTAGATCTGAAAACTTCTTTGACTTCTCCCGATCGGATGTAGAAGATGACGAGAAGCAAAACTTTGATCACGATCAGAAGAAGAAAACTTAGATCTGAATCAGGAATCAGAAACTCAGCACGAGCACGATGAAGATCAACGGCGGCGGCGGCGGCTTCAGTGATTCAGACTTTTCCGAGAGGTAACGAAGTCGATGGCGGCGGCTTGTAGATCTCGAAAAAAAAACTTATTCTCTGATAATTCCTTTTCTTTTTCTTATTAGGTTAGGTCTAATCACGTATCCCTTTTATAGGAGATTGATAACGGTCATAATCGTAATTAACGATGATACGTGGACCAATCAGAAAAGAGGAATTCAAAAATTACTTTGGAATTCTGGTCTTAGCGATTTTCAGAAAAAATCAGAGCCATATACACGAGAGGAAATGATATACTCGAGTATATGTCTATCTGCTACTCGAGTAACTAGAAGTGAAGCATACTCAAGTGAATGAGTTTCAACATACTCGAGTATCTGAGTTCAACTACTCGAGTGACAGAAAAGATCTACTCGAGTATAAAGAAGTTGATTACTCGAGTATATCTACTTAGAGGAATTCTCAGGATAAAAGGATGGTGTTACTCGATTATATAGAAAGGAGGTACTCGAGTACTTTGGAATACAGTTTACTCGAGTATAACAGAGGGAGTCAACTACTCGAGTATCTGAGCTATTACTCGAGTGTAGAGAGTCTACTCGAGTATATAGACTTAGAGAAATTCCTTTATGTTTCCAGTCCAGACTTACTCGAGTGTAAATAAAGCATCTACTCGAGTAACTCGAGGACTACTCGAGTAAGAGAGTTAACCTACTCGAGTATCAAGTAACCTACTCGAGTATACCAAAGGAGTACTCGAGTATGTATACTTAGGATATTGTCCAGATAAAAATAGAATCCTTTACTCGAGTATATAACTTAGACCTACTCGAGTAACAAACCATTTACTCGAGTATATATAAATTTACTCACTCGAGTATATGAAGATCTACTCGAGTATACACTTATATACTTGAGTAAGAGGGATTTTTCTCGAGTATGCTTAAGTCAACTACTCGATTACTAAGTCACCTACTCGAGTATATGGAGTATATTACTCGAGTATGTGGACTTAGTAGAATTCTTGGAATTAGGTCTTCTATCCTTCTTTGTCCATAAGTCCAAGTGCATCTAGATGAAGTGTATCCCAATAGAGAGACTATACGTGAGTCAACACCTTGGATCACACAATGAGGGATTACATTATATGGTCCTGTGTTTGATGACCCACTATAGACTGACATTGGTCTACACTTGGCAATAGAGTCCTGCGCACAAGTAACTTAAACACAACTTAATTCATCTTAGTTCTGGGTCTGACTTCCCACAAATCTGAGGTATTGTGGAGACAAATCCCAACACAGGGGGAGCTTTTGCCACCATCAAATCCACAGAGTCTTCTCAATTGAATACTTGAGAAAAAGATGACATCATGTAACATCCTATTTCCAACTAGACCCCTAAGAGTGGTTTTGTCATGACAAAACCCTAGGAAGCCCAAGAAAAAGTCAAGTGGACCTGGTGGTGTGGATAGGGGCACTATGGTCTGTAAATAGTAAATTCAAAAACCTTGGTTTAAGGTGATCATGGGGCTTCACCAAGACTCCAAGACCCCACCCATACCTCTATAACCCTAGTGAGGAGTCAATGGGTCATTAAGGACCTATGGAGGGCAGTCAAAGGAGCTAAGTTGAAAAAAGTCAACTCTAACCCTAATTGGGTCAAATTGACCTACACAAGGGCCAGTTGTAGTCCCTTAGCCAAATGGACCCCACACATACCCTCATAGACCTAGTGAGATTCCAACGGGTCACCAAGGACCCATTGGCACCAATCAAAAAGGCTAGGTTGACCAAAGTCAACTCTAGACCTAAAATGGTCAAAATGCCCTAGTTAAGGGTCAAGTAACCTCTAAGGGCCAATCCAACCCCACCTTGAGCCTAGGGGAGGCCAATGGGTCACCAAGGACCCATTAAGGAAACTTTAAGGACCAAATTGACCTATGTGGGCCCTAGTCCAAGTTTGGGTCAAGCTAGCCCAAATGGGCTAACTCAAGCTCAAGTCCATTTTGATTGGTCTAACCTTGTTTTGATGGGTGAGATGGACTTGTGGGCTGCCATGGGTTAGGTAGGAGCCAAAATTTCAGCTTGGGGTATAGGAGAGAGAGGAGGCCACCATGGAGGAGAGAGAAAGAGAAGGAAGAAAAGGGAGGAGGACTTTTGGGCTCATCCTCCCCCTCCCCAACCCCCTCCATTCACTCCTCTAGGACAAGGAAGGCAGCCCCAATCCAACAAGCCAATCCTTGACTGGTTGGAGCCATTCATTTTCCCCTACCAACCATAGCCGCCAACCTTGACCATGGCCAATAATGGCATGGAGCAATTCAACCACCTAACACCCCAATTCCCCTCCTTAAAAGCTTCACTGGAGTCCAGAGAGTAATTCCCACCACTTTCCTGAAGGATCCAGGCAGTTTTACTGCATTGTTGTAGGAGGCCGACCACCACCAGCCACCGCCATGGTTTCCCGCCGCTCCACCCGCATCCAAGCTCGTGTGCAGGTCCTCCTCCACTCCTTCTTACATGGGTAGTCCTTAGGAATCATTAGAGACAAGGTTAGGGCTCAATTGAGTCTAATCGGATTTTCAAAATCATGGATTTTCCATGAAAATCCATACCTTTGGGTTCGCAGGAATAGTGAGCCCTGGCGGCCGTGCCGCCGCCTGGAGATAGCCCCGACCACCACGAAGGTGTTGGCGGCGGTGGCCGGCCGGGGAGGTGGCCGGAGCGCCGGCGGCAGCAGCTGGAAGACGGCCCAGGCGGGAGGAATCCTGGCCGTCTACTGGAGGAAGAAGACGATGGGATGCCGTCGGCTTTGCGTCAAGATGCGTGCGTGATTGATAATAAACTATGGGTTATAATATTTGAAACATTTCATTTCTGTCACAACAATTGTATTTAATGTTTTTTATTTTTAAAAATACCTAGAGGCATTTTTAGAAAAAATGGTCAATACATAAATTGTAGCCCTCTTAGTCTCTTTTCATACAAAATTAGTTTGAACCAATTTGGTTGACTGGTTTGACCAGGGCACTCATTTTGGTGGGGGCTATACATATTACTAGGCAGACATTAAACAGAGAGCCCACACTTCATCCTTAGCCCAAATGAGTTAAATTTTTGGCAGGGAGTCTCCCTACCCAATGTCTAGACTCTGCCCAAAAATGGGAATTTTTGGAGATAATATTTCTATAGTTTTTATAAATAATTAAATTTATCTAGGGTAAATTAATTTATGGGTTAAATAAGCTCCAAATTCATCCAAATTTTTGTGAGGGGTATATGAGGTCAATATTGATCTCTGGTTAAAATTTCATTAAATTTGGAAGGGATTTGAATGGAAATCATGCAAACCCTAGCCTTGCCCTAAGAAGGGCATTTTGGTCCAAAAATGTAATTTTGGTTTAGAATGTCCAATTCACCTCAACAGAGGTTCAAATTTGGTACACTAACTTGGTATGACTTTATTCTCCTTCCAATGAAAAATTGGGGGTTTTGGAATTGATTTGGCCCAAGATCCTAGGTCAAACCCTAAGGAAGGGCTTTTGTACCTTGTGAAGGGCATGTGGCCAAAACACCTTATATGACCATGAAATTTTGTAGGAAGGGTAATAGGATAAGTATAACCCTCTGGTAAAAATATTAGGGGTTTTGGAAAGTTTGGGATCAACAAAACCCTAACCCTAGTTTAGGGCACAAATATTTTAGGGTTGGAATGGGCTAGTTAAAATCCTCAAACTAAGATGAAATTTTGGTAGAATGGTCATAAGGATATTACCAGCCTCTGGTAATTTAATTGGGAATTTTGGGATAATATTTATAGTACTTCCTTTATAACACAAGGGGATGCCTCAATTTAATAAATTGATCATTATGGTCCCTCTTCCCCTTGAGAGGGCATGAAAGTTTGGCAGAGGAAGTTTTGAATCATTATAGACATATATAAATTTTATAAGAATTTTTGAATACATATTTGAGGTACTTTCTTCACAATCTTGGTAAATAAGGAAATTGTTCAATATATTATTTTGAGACTTTTTACTGATAAATAAATTATGAGATTTGTCCCAAAGCATTTATATTCCATTAAAATCATACTTGAATTTTCTCTGAATTTTTGGAAGCAATATAGTCTTTTATATCTCTTTAAATGAATTTTTAAGGATTAAAATGAAATAAGAATTTAGGGATAAAACCTTACTGAACAATTTAGATATTTTGAAGGATGAGTTAATTTCTTATTTTGAATATCCTATAAAATTAGTGGAATGATACCTTGTCTGAAATTGGTACATCATGTTCATTATTGGAAATTTTAGTCATTATAATAATTAAATAAATTATTAAATAAATAAGGAAAATTTTGGATCTATGGATTTAGGGCTTAAAGTTCATAATGGACTTACATTAATTATTATAGGAGTATTGGATGATTATTCGATATACTTTCCATTTTACATGATGTTTAACCTTGGTGGTCTGCATTTAGTAATTTTGGAAAGTTGTTCATGAATTTGTTTGAGGCTTATCACTCCTTAATCACTTATGATATTTGACCCAGAGCATTTATATGCCCTTGCAATCATGTTAGAGTTTTCCTTGAATTTTTAGAAATAATATTGCCCTATTTATCTTTTTAATGAATAATTGCAAGATACCTTTAAAATAAAATCAGTGGCCTAAACCTTGCTGAAAAATAAAGAGATCTTGGATCTTAGGTTAAATGTTTATATTTAGTATAACATAAATCTGGGGGAATTTTATCTTGTCTAAATTTGGTACCTCCTGTTCAATCTCGGAGACTGTGGCCACTATGAATATTTAATGAATTACTAAATAAATAGGAAAATTGTGAAATTCTGGAATTAGGCAATAAAGGTCATAATGGACCTCCATTAATTACTATAGGAGTATGGGATGATTATTTGGTGTACTTCCCATTTTACATGGCATTTAAACTTGGTGGTCTGCATATAGTAAATCTGCAGAAATAATTTGGAGTACAAGTTAGGCACATAAGTCAAGATTAGTGGTTATAGGTTTGGATAATTTAGAATGAGTTCATCACTCAGGTCAGGATGAGCAAGGGTTGGGTTTGGCCAAAAGTTAGATGGTGCTCGAGATCGACGAAAGATCGTCTAACCCGTAGGACGAAGTTGTCAAAATACGAGGATTAGATCCAATGCAATAACTAAGGGATATGGGGTTAGTTATCAACCAATAAGAATAAGTGCCTTGCGAAAGAGAGCTTTGGGATTCAGCCCATCATAGCTCCTAGTGCCCTCGAGAGTCCTTCACGGTGAATACCTTGGGCAGTCCTGGGCTAAACCTAAGACGTAGGCATAAAAATAAAATGAAGAGTAAATACTAAACTTAGGATTTCACACTCTCACACCCCAATGTCTCGGGAGATAGTTTGGGTCACTTGGGCAGTAAGCCCAGTGGTTATGGTGATGGGCAGGATGGCCCGGCGAGCTTTGGCTCGGTCATTGATTATGACGGGCAGGATGGCCCGGCGAGCTTTGGCTCCGTCGTTGATTATGACGGACGGGATAGTCCGGGGAGCTTTGGCTCAGTTGTTGATTATGCCGGACGGGATAGTCCGATGAGCTTTGGCTCGGTTGTTGTTTGGACTCATAACTATTGCATGTGCATAAAAGGTATAAGGTGGTGGGTCTTCGGTATTGGAGGGTCGATGTACCGACGCCAATACGCTGACTCGGCAAGTGTGGTTAGCACTTCGCAAACAGAAGTCCGGTGCACAAGCCGACAAGAGTACGCAAGAGTCTGCTTTGTGCACCAAGCGTTGAGGCGTACGATAGGTCTGACTGGTAGTGCTTTACTGGTTTAGAGGTGGGCGAGGCCCAACCCACCGCTTCCGTCTGCCACTACGGAGGTATCCTGGGAGGTAACGGCTCTGAAAGGGGGAACTAAAGGTCTGTGTATACGAAGTCGAGTGGGTGAGTTACACTTGCATGTCCATGTCATGGCATAATTGTATTTCATAGCATAACCATTGCATATAACCTGACACCTAATGTATAAGTGGTATGGGATGCTCTATACATTAGGCCCTGCAAAACGACCCCTTGGCTTATAAGTTCGCGTGAGCGTGCTTAAAAGTCAAGGTTCTCTTTCAGTACTACATAATTAAGCCTGCTAGTAAAATCGACACCCTATCGTATAAATCGGTATGTGACTTTTTATACAATAGGAGCCCTGCAAGAGATCCCTTAGCTTATACGTATTCACATAAGTTAAGGTTACTTTCTTATTCAAATCTTATATCATTATTACCATACTTTGATTTGCTAGTTTAGGTCCGCTGCCATCTGCTATTTGATATTCTCCACCTTCATGTCCTTCCCTTTCCCTCTCCCCGCTTGGTGCTTAGGAGCCATGGGGGAAGGGGCGGAGGATGATAGGACTTAGTCTTTTAGACTAATGGTTTTCGAACCACATCATTTTAGGGGACCACGGAGCCCAGCATGGAGGAAAAACCCCGGAGGTCGGCACGCTTGGAGATCGGATAGTCTAGTACCGGAGTCCAGACAGCAGGGACAGTGATGGGCTAAAATCCGAACAGGCAAGCGTACCTGTCGAATTGTAGTACAAAGGTCGTATTTAAACACGGGGTTGTCAATTACTGCTACTCACGTTTGAACTATTATCCTACCGGATAATAGTTGGATTTTGAGAATTTTTTTTAGTAAAATGAACGATAAATTGCGAGACGAAAACTTATATAAAAAAGGCTAGCATTTGATCATTGATTCACCATGAAATGAAATGAGAAAATCAAAAGGCATAGTTTTAAATTTGCAAATCCAACTCGGCCGTGACAGATCCAAAATGAGACAAAATCTCGATAGAGCACTAGGCCTCCTAACTTATAGACTCTTTGATCGAAATCTCTTTACAAACCAAAGGAGCCTAAAGTTGCATTATCAAAGTGATCTGCACTATTGGATTTGACTCCAATCTAGAAGATTTATGTCGTCCTATCTCTAGGGTTGCGTTCAACTCCTTCCTTCTTTGAGTGATCTTTCACATCAACGAGCCTCTCGGCTACTCGAATATGAGATCCTAAGCCTACTACCGTATACCGGAAATACGGAGTCGACGAAATAAAAATCAAAGAAGGACCGAGTAGATTTAGGCAAAAATAAAACTATGGAATAAAAATAATTCTCATGTCAAATCATGGATCCTCATGATCAAATGCTAAGAGGAAATTAGCTACGCATGACGGAAAAGAAAATGACAATAATAAAAGGAGAAGACTTCATATTTCTTATAATAGAGGGAAAAGAAGTACACAATAATGAAAACAAAATGATACTACTAAAACAAAATGAGAATACAAGTAAAGCAAGGAACTAGAAATGAAAAATTACAATAAGACTCTATTGGTTGTACTCTCCAAAGCTATCTCCAAAAGTCAACTCTCAATCCAACCTCTTAAAGCATTAGACTTGGGTTCCTTTTATAGGAGAGGAGGGAAGCATCTAGAATAGGGGGAGACCAAGGGTGGCCGGCCATAGGAGGGGGAAAAGTTCATGCATGTAATAAATGGAGGGGAGAGAGAATGATAGAATGCATGCATGTTATTTAATGAAAAATATATAATGGGAAGGGGGGAGTGAATGGAAAATAAAGGAGAGGAGAGAGATGGTAGGGGCCGGCCATATGATAGGCAGATTCATGCATGGCTTTAATAAATAGGGGAGAGAGAAAAATATGTGCATGCATGAGAAAGGTGGCAAAAAAAATAATAAAGGAGAGAGAGAGGGTGTGGCCGGCCAATGCATGGGGATATTCATGCATGGAAAAAATTCATGCAACCATTGATGAAGGGGGGCTGGTGCATGGTGGGCTCGAGTAGGAGGTTTGGCGGGGGGGGGGGGGCTGCACCATGGATGAAATCGGGTTGGCTTGAGTAGGGGGCTGCTCTTAATGGGCTTTTATATAGGCTCGGGTTGGGCTGCTTTGGTGGCTCGGGCTGCTCCAATGCCCGGGGAAGGGCTGCACCAAGTGCTTGGGCTGCAACAAATTTAAGTGGACTGTACCTACAAAACAAAATAAAACATAACATTAGTTATAATAATAATAATACAACTATTCTTCAAGTTAAAACACAATACATAACTAAATCATTAGTTATAATAATAACACATAACTAAAACATAAAACACACATTTAATAATTAAAACATTAGTTATAAAAAAACAAAGATAAAACATAACAAACATAAATTTATAATATTAGTTATAATAATAACATTAGTTATAACAAAGATAAAAAATAATTAAACATAAATTTATAAAATAAAACATAACATAACAAATAGCACAAGTTTGTAATATGTCAAACATAATATAACACAAATTAAAACATAAGTTTATAATAAAAAAACAATAATAAAAACATAACATAAAATAACAACATCCAAGCCTACAAAAGCATAAAATTATAATGATACTTAGGAAATAAGCTACTAAATTGCCCCAAAAAAGGATGACTAAAACTAGTCATCAAACTCCCCCATGCTTAGACGTTTGCTTGCCCTCAAGCAAATAGAAATAAAAACTAGGGAAAAACAAAAAGAAAGCAAAAGATATATATTTTTAAGTTCCATAGTTAATAAAAACAAAAACAAGAAAAATTAAACTATCTTAATATTCATGTTACCAACTAGTGGGGTGAGAAGTGCACAATAGAAAATTTGAAAGTGGAACCCTAAAAATCTCATTAAAAAATAAGAAAAGTCTACTAATTTCTAAATCTTAAAAACAAGGCATCCAAAATAAATGAAAATAAGGAAAACAAAAGTAGAGGTTCTAAATAAACGGCGCATTAACAAACTACTAGGTTGCTAGATAAACATTAACCCTAAAACACTACAGGGTAACCTCCAAAGAAATCCATCAATGATGGTGGCCATAGGCTTGTACGTTCACACTTTCTCCACTACGCGAATTTAAGTTCTAAGATCATTAGGACTTCTACTAGGCATTAAGACTTGGCTTCGGTAAATGATTAGGAAGTGGAATCAAAGATAAACATGAAGGTTTTAAGCACTAAACCAAGGTGAGCTCAAAAATAAACAAAGCATAATCAAAATGAGAAATAACAAGTATGTCATTTCTCCAATATTAAACTACAAAACAAGGCCATGAAAATTTTCTTTTATAAACTTGGCCAAACATAAACTTTTTTGCATTCATTTTTTTTATTTTGATTTTTCATTTTTTCTCAATTTTTAATAACATTTTGATAAGAAAGCTCCAAAAATAAGCTTGAGAATTTCCTATTCATTTCAAAATAATACCCCTTCCACAAAATAATTTTTTTAAGCTCAAGGTTATAGTGTAAAAATAGGAAAGGCATTTGGCTTTTGTGAACATAATGAAATGAAAGGTGGAGCTAAAAACAAAGAAAATAAGGAAAAGACCCAAAATTGTTTGTCAAGGGTTTTGTTTTTGGTGGGCAAGAAAAGCTCAAACTAATCAAATGGTGGCCTAAATCATTTCTAAAGAACGTAAAAATGACGCAAATGCTTCGAGAGTAGCTTGGTACAAGTTCTAGACACCAAGAAAGACTACCCCGCAAATGAAAAAGAACTAATGATACCTAGCAACCATTCGTAAGCAACTAACTGAATAAAAAGACATAACTACACATTGCTAGCTTATGACGTAAAAACCGAATGCTTCTATTTAAGAAAAAGAAACTAATGGAACTGAACTATGCTAAAATGATAAGTTTAGAAAACATTTTCAAAGGATTCTACATAGAACTACAAAAACCGCACGGGCCTACACATCACTAGAAGAAACATAAAAATAAAGATAGAAATAATTTTAGATTTTGTTTTTCAAATTGATTTTAGCACAAACTTTTTTTTTGAGTTTTGTTTTTTTTCAAAATTTTTTTTTTTGGGTTTTATATTTTATAATTTTTTTGGATTTTGAATTTTGATGACATAAAATACTATACTAATTTAAAACCTAAATTTTTTTTTCTTTTTGAAAGAAGAAAAACAGAAAGAAAAGACCAAAAGAAACTAGACCCCCCATGCTTAAATTCTTCAGTGCCCTCAATGAAGAAAACATAAAGAAAAAGAGAAGGGGACTGAGAAGAAGAGAAAAAGAAAAAAAATGCAGGAAAATAAGTAAATAAAAAGAACAGGACTTCCCCAGGTTCGTGAGATGAAGGTGGATGTCGCTCCCCCATGCTTGCTTTGTAGATTACTTGATCGTCAGTAGGTTTGACTTGATCCATCTGATATCAGCAGTGGCGGAGCGGCGACCACGATCATGGACTTGATTGGCCTCCGGTAGGAAGAGCAAAATAAAAGAAAAAAATTGAGAGTTTGTGGGCAGATGTCCGATAATGTTCTTTATTACAATAGTCCAAAGTCCGAATAAAAGAGTTTCATAATAATAATAAAAAAATGTCCATAATAAAATAATCATCTATGAGTCCAAAAGAAGATTCTCCTTTGCAGGAGTCACAGAATCATTAGAAAAATAGAGTCTAAGTCTATGGCCATTAACTTTAAAGTCCCCCTTATCGGGGTGCGAAAGTAACACAGTGCCATAAGGAAAAACATCTTTGACCGTAAACGGTCCAGACCATCTAGATTTAAGTTTTCCAGGGAAGAGACGTAAACGTGAATTAAAAAGAAGAACCTGATCGCCTGGTTTAAACGTTTTAGGATGGCACAGGTTCTTATCGCGATAATTTTTTTCTTCAGGGTCAGGTGGTTTTTCAAAATAATTTGGCAAATTTTTATCATTTTCAAAAATAATATCATTTTGTCTAAACTCAGAGTCATTTGCATGTACGGACATAACAGTGTTTTCAAAAATAATTGATGAGGGTTCAGAAAAGGAAGAAGAAAAATCATTTGGAGAAAAATAGGAGTCTTCTTTTAAATCATCAATGAAAAAGGAAGAATCATCATTTTGTAAAGAATTTTTCATAGATTTATTAATGTCAAATGTGACTTCCTCATCGCCCACATGCAGAAAAAGTTTTCCATCACTCACATTTATGATTGCGCGAGCGGTGGCTAGGAAGGGTCGACAAAGGATAAGAGGGACCTCGATGTCCTCTTCAATATCGAGAATGACAAAATCCACCGGGAAGATGAATTTGTCGACCTTCACTATCACATCCTCAACAGCACCTAACAGATACTTAATCGAACGATCGGCTAACTGTATACTCATGCGCGTAGGGATGAGATTGCCCAAACCTAGTTTTTTAAATAATGAAAAAGGCATCAAGTTGATGCTCGCTCCTACATCTGCTAATGTATGTTTAACAAATAAATCACCAAAGACGCAAGGAATGGAAAAACTACCCGGATCGTTTATCTTTTTAGGAAGATTAGAGTTTTTAACGACCGCCGAGCATTCTTCATTTAATGTTACATGTGATAAATTTTCCAATTTCGTCTTGTTCGTTAATAAGTCCTTAAGATATTTTTCCTACTTCGACATTTGACTAATCGCTTCATGAAATGGCAAATTAATGTGAATTTGTTTGAACATTTCAAGGAAGCGTTGGTACTGATCATCTAGTTTTTCCTTCCTAAGTCGATCCGGATAAGGAGGTGGCAGAAATTCCTTTAGAATAACTGGAGCATCATTTTGAAAACCATCTTTTTCTTTTTGAGAATCAGAAATAATAGAGCTATCTTTTTCTTTTTCAAACGTAGATTTTTCTTTTTCAAGATTTAAGTTATCACTTTCCGTGGGGGTAAAAACAGGAGGGACAATCACCCTTGGCTCTTCCCTTGTGGTGGGCTCGTTAACAACCTTACCGCTCCGAAGGGAAATCGCATTTGCGTGTTCCCTTGGGTTAGGCTCAGTATTCGAGGGAAGAGTTCCAGGTGGTCTCTCGGAAAAGGCCTTGGCGAGTTGGCCGACTTGATTTTCTAAATTTTTCATTGATCCCGTTAAGTTTCTAATAGTAGCATCGTTTGAGCTTATATACTTAGCGAGGATCTCTTCCAAAGGGGAAGGTTTTTGAAAATTTTGTTGTTGTGGTGGTGGTGGTGGTGTAAAATCGTTCGGTGGGCGTACAACATTAGCGTTATTACTCCACGAGAAATTAGAATGGTTACGCCATCCGGGGTGATAAGAATTAGAAGAAGAATTAAAACCAAGAGGAGAAGAAAAATTCGAAAAAGCAGAAAAATTGTTCGCAAAAATATTTTGAGCAGGCCTGGGTATGTTCCCCAGATAATCCACCTGCTCGGCAGCAGCAGCTTTTTCATATACCTTAGCGGTGGAGGGATCAGTCATCTCCGAGATCTTCTTGTTGAGCATTTCCACTTGCAGCGCCAGTTACGTCACCGAATCCACTTCATATATACCTGCAGGTTTAGATGGGCGAGTCCTAGACGAATTTCACTGATAGGTGTTCATCGCCATGTCCTCGATAAGCTCAAGAGCGGCTTCCGGAGTTTTGCAGTCTAAAGAACTAGCGGAAGCGTCATCTATCATCTGCTTAGTTTCTTAGTTTAGCCCATTATAGAATGTCTAGACCTGCAACCATACAGGCAGAGCATGGTGTGGGCATCTTCTCAAAAGTTCTTTGAACCTCTCCCAAGTGTCATAGAGGGTCTCAGAATCAATTTGAGAGTATGAAGTTATATCATTTCGCAGCTTAGCAGTTTTAGCGGGGGGGGGGGGGGGGGAATAACGAGAAAAAAAATTTTCAGTTAAAATGTTCCAAGTAGTGATTGATCCTCTTGGAAGAGAACTCAACCACTGTTTGGCTTTGGTTCTTCGGGAGAAGGGGAAGAGTCTTAGCCTTATAGCATCGTCTGAGACACCATTGATTTTTAAGGTGTCACATATTTCAAGAAAATTGGCAATATGCAAGTTCGGATCTTCATCTTGTAATCCGTCGAACTGTACATATTGCTGCACCATTTGTATGATGCTAGCCTTAAGCTCGAAGTTATTGTTCGCATTCGCAGGTCGAATAATACTTACCTCTGTCCCGTCCAAGTTTGGTCGAGCATAATCGGACATAGTCCTTTGTTGAGCCAATCCTGGGTTAGGGTCTCCCATCTCAGAATTAAAATTGCAATCCCCGTAGGAATCCTCAACCGCTGTTTGAGAAGTGGAAGCCCCGAATCGTAGTTGTCTCCGAAAGGAGCGTTCGATTTCTGGGTCCAAATCAACAAGTAGCGACGGATTCGCTCGAGTCATGCACTAGCAAAGAAGACGAAGGAGAATGAAAAAGAAAACTTGAAAAAGAAAGAAAAAGAGAAGAAAGGATTTTTTTTGAATAGATTTTTTTACGGCTTGGCTCTCGAACTTCCCGAGGACTACCCGGTGAAGGGTTCGCCCGGTACTAGGTAAAATGGTGGCGCTTAAAGCCCCTTACCCTTTTCGAGAGATTTTAGGTGGGGTAGAAATAAGGTGAAGTGGGTTGATTATAAATATTTAAATATAAAGAAATATTTTTTTGATTTTTGTAGAAGTAATAGCGCAAGCATTTTCAAAATATTGACGAGAAAACTCCCCGGCAACGGCGCCAAAAACTTTATGGGCTAAAACCCGAACAGGCAAGCGTACCTGTCGAATTGTAGTACCAAGGTCGTATTTAAACACGGGGTTGTTAATTACTGCTACTCATGCTTGAACTATTATCCTACCGGATAATAGTTGGATTTTGAGAATTTTTTTAGTAAAATGAACGATAAATTGCGAGACGAAAACTTATATAAAAAAGGCTAGCATTCGATCATTGATTCACCATGAAATGAAACGAGAAAATCAAAAGGCATAGTTTTAAATTTGCAAATCCAACTCGGCCGTGACAGATCCAAAAATGAGACAAAATCTCGCTAGAGCATTAGGCCTCCTAACTTATAGACTCTTTGATCGAAATCTCTTTACAAACCAAAGAAGCCTAAAGTTGCATTATCGAAGTGATCCGCACTATTGGATTTGACTCCAATCCGGAAGATTTACGTCGTCCTATCTCTAGGGTTGCGTTCAACTCAAAAACTTGATGGGCTAAAACCTGAACAGGCAAGCGTACCTGTCGAATTGTAGTACCAAGGTCGTATTTAAACACGGGGTTATCAATTACTGCTACTCACGCTTGAACTATTATCCTACCGGATAATAGTTGGATTTTGAGAATTTTTTTTAGTAAAATGAACGATAAATTGCGAGACGAAAACTTATATAAAAAGGCTAGCATTCGATCATTGATTCACCATGAAATGAAACAAGAAAATCAAAAGGCATAGTTTTAAATTTGCAAATCCAACTCGGCCGTGACGGATCCGAAAATGAGACAAAATCTCGCTAGAGAATTAGGCCTCCTAACTTATAGACTCTTTGATCGAAATCTCTTTACAAACAAAAGAAGCCTAAAGTTGCATTATCGAAGTGATCCTCACTATTGGATTTGAATCCAATCCGGAAGATTTACGTCATCCTATCTCTAGGGTTGCGTTCAACTCCTTCCTTCTTTGAGTGATCTTTCACATCCACGAGCCTCTCGGCTACTCGAATATGAGATCCTAAGCCTACTACCGTATATCGGAAATACGGAGTCGATGAAATAAAAATCAAAGAAGGACTGAGTAGAATTAGGCAAAAATAAAACTATGGAATAAAAATAATTCTCATTTCAAATCATGGATCCTCATGATCAAATGCTAAGAGGAAATTAGCTACGTATGACGGAAAAGAAAACAACAATAATAAAAAGAGAAGACTTCATATTTCTTATAATAGAGGGAAAAGAAGTACACAATAATGAAAACAAAATGATACTACTAAAACAAAATGAGAATACAAGTAAAGCAAGGAACTAGAAATGAAAAATTACAATAAGACTCTATTGGTTGTACTCTCCAAAGCTATCTCCAAAAGCCAACTCTCAATCCAACCTCTTAAAGCATTAGACTTGGGTTCCTTTTATAGGAGAGGAGGGAAGCATCTAGAATAGGGGGAGACCAAGGGTGGCAGGCCATAGGAGGGGGAAAAGTTCATGCATGTAATAAATGGAGGGGAGAGAGAATGATAGAATGCATGCATGTTATTTAATGAAAAATATGTAATGGGAAGGGGGGAGTGAATGGAAAATAAAGGAGAGGAGAGTGATGGTAGGGGCTGGCCATATGATAGGGAGATTCATGCATGGCTATAATAAATAGGGGAGAGAGAAAAATATGTGCATGCATGAGAAAGGTGGCAAAAAAAATAATAAAGGAGAGAGAGAGGGTGTGGCCGGGCAATGCATGGGGATATTCATGCATGGCAAAAATTCATGCAAGCATTGATGAAGGGGGGCTGCTGCATGGTGGGCTCGGGTAGGAGGTTTGGGGGGGGGGGGGCTGCACCATGGATGAAATTGGGTTGGCTTGAGTAGGGGGCTGCTCTTAATGGGCTTTTATATAGGCTCAGGTTGGGCTACTTTGGTGGCTCGGGCTGCTCCAATGCTCAGGGAAGGGCTGCACCAAGTGCTTGGGCTGCAACAAATTTAAGTGGACTGCACCTACAAAACAAATTAAAACATAACATTAGTTATAATAATAATAATACAACTAGTCATCAAGTTAAAACACAATACATAACTAAATCATTAGTTATAATAATAACACATAACTAAAACATAAAACACACATTTAATCATTAAACATTAGTTTTTAAAAAAACAAAGATAAAACATAACAAACATAAATTTATAATATTAGTTATAATAATAACATTAGTTATAACAAAGATAAAAAATAATTAAACATAAATTTATAAAATAAAACATAACATAACAAATAGCACAAGTTTGTAATATGTCAAACATAATATAACACAAATTAAAACATAAGTTTATAATAAAAAAAACAATAATAAAAACATAACGTAAAATAACAATATCCAAGCCTACAAAAGCATAAAATTATAATGATACTTAGGAAATAAGCTACTAAATTGCCCCAAAAAAGGATGACTAAAACTAGTCATCAGACTGTGAGTACCGACCACTAGTAGTTATATTAGTTTGCTTCCGCGATGAGCGATTTGTAGTGAGGACATAATGTATCAGGCATAAGCCCGAGATTTCTGTTATATGTACTATCTGTGGACACTCCCTTCGTGGAGCTTATTATCTATACATGTGATTCTTGTGGACTTGCTTTTAATTTATTGCTATAATTGTGATCGATTTGGTCGGCAGGATCGACGTTTTGTAGTGACGACCTTCCTGGGTGCGAAGGTATCACCGCAAGGCGGCGGTTCTGGGCCTAAGACCCCGGTGTCTGAAAAAAAATTTGAGGGTCTTACACATCATCACTCTCTCATCCCCTCTATAAAAAGGGTTCTCTTCTCCCTTTAAAAGCTATTCTTGGTTGCAAGTCTCCTAACCAAAAGACTTGAGGTTTGGTTTTTGAGCACCTTACCAAAAGCTCATTGGTAGAAGTCACCTGAACAAAAACCTGAGTGGATTCCTACCAGGGTGGTAGAAGAGTGGATGTACCTAGGTTGGGGAACCACTATAAAATTCTTGTGTTGTCTGGTTGCCTTTTTCTTTTGTTCTTACTGTGGCTGTGATAGTTAGGATTCTGTGATTTTTATTAGTTTTATCTACTGTGCTGTGAAATAGCATCTGAGTTTAGGAACAAGTTATATTATTCAGCAAAAGATTTTAATTACTCAGAAATACTCTATTCACCCCCCCTCTAGAGTATATTAAATCTAACCCTCACTTTCAATTGGTATTAGAGGGGAGTTCTTTTGGTTGTACAAGTTAACCCTTGAACCAAAGATCCCAAGTTGGATCTCTTTATATTTCTATTAGATTCATATAGACGGCATGACCCAGAACAAAGATTATGCAAGCACTAGACCTCCATTGTGCAACCTGAACAAGTTTGCCATCTGGAAGGCAAGATTAAAGTTATATATGAATTCTATTGATGAATATTTTTTTTTTACTCTATGTTAACAGGACCACAAACTCTAGTAGTTTAAACTCCATCTACATCAACTAACATGAGTGCAGTCCCACCCCCTGGATGGACAGATGCACAGAAAAATACAAAGGTAGCTGATGCCAGAGCCATGGACATATTGGATCAAATAATGTCTGATGAAATCTTTCAAAAGGTTGCTGTGTTCTCATCAGCTAAGGCCATTTCGGACTCCTTGAACCAAATGGTGGCTGAATCAGCAGATGAGAGGAAAGATAGAATATCAAACCTCATTACTCAATATGAAAATTTCAAGAAGGATGAAGCAGAGACAGTTGAAGCAATGTACAATAGGCTTAGTTCCATCATCAGTGAACTAAGAACCTTTGACAAGGAGATTACTCTGATAGAGGTCAATGACAAAATTCTGAAGTACTTCCCTAGCACATGGGATTCTAGAATATGGCCCATCAGAGAAGCAAGGAGCATGGTAGAGATATCAACTGAATCTCTGTTGGGTAAGCTCAAGTCCTATGAGCAGTTGGTGAAATCAAGAGAAGCAGCTGTAGAACCAAAAGCTCCAACACCAATAAGAAAGGAGTATAGCCTAGCATTCAAAGCTGTAGAAGAATCACCAAGTCTTCTAGTGAATAATGAACTCATGAGTCTCTTTGCTAAAAGATTCTACAAGATGGCTAGAAAAGATTTCAGGAAAAGGCCATCTAGAAGTGAAGACAAACCCAGGTATGACAAGACGCCTACTAAAGTGGCTATCTATTTTGGTTGCAGGAAACCAGGACACTTTATCTCTGAATGTCCAGAAGTCCAAAAGAAAGGTAAGAGAAAAGAAAAGGACTCCAGAAGAAGTCATCACAACAAGGCCTCCTCCAGCAAATACAATTACAAGAAGAAGTAAAAGGGCTTTATTGCTGAAACATGGAGTGACACTGAAGAGGAATCAACTTCCTCCAACTCCAGTGAAGATGGAGAGGAAAAGAAGGCAAAGGAAGTTTGCCTCATGCCTATGGAAGATGGAAGCAGCAGATCTGACTCAGAAGAATCAGATGATGAAGAACTCCTCTCTGAAGAGGATCAGGTAATAGCTTCTTATTATTTTATATCAGAAGAGTTTAAAGTAGAATTCAAAAGCTTGTGTTTAGACCTAATAGGATCTGAGAAGTATTTACTAGAAATCAAACGAGTAGGTTCCTTAGGTTTATACGAAAAGCTGTTAGATTATTTTCTAAGAAAGATTATTTCATATAAAATCATGTTTAAGGTTGGATTGCTGATCCTATAAAATGTCAAACTAAGAAGTATCTGAATCTAATTTCTATCGCTCGCAGAACTCACGCAGACAAATCTTCTTCGTCGCCGGTCTTCTCCGATCTGCTAACCATAAAATAACCTTTCTAATTTCGCCTTGTCTTCCTCGAACTGAATTAAGTAAGGCTAAAGAATTAGAAGAAACTCTTAGAGGAAGAAGCTTAAAACTATTAGACATAAATAGCACTGTAAATGCCAGAATAAACAATAGTAAGCTAGGATTAGGTGCTTCCACCAGTAAACCAATTCTAATTCAGAAGAATCGCCTGTCAAAACCAGTAAATTTTATATCTGATAAAGGTAAGAAAAATATTGAACAGGTTAACAAGGTTAATGAAGTTCTTAAGCAACTAGAACTTAAGAAAACTAACCTTAACAAGGAGAAAAAGAGAAATCATAGAAATAACTATGTTCAGCAATTTTCGTCGAGCTTAGAATGATGAAATGGGAACGGTTCGTCGAACTCAGAATGACGAACTCTGAACGCAAATAATAGCCCAAATTATTCTACGAACTACGATCGACGAAATCCGTTTGGGTCGTCCACTGGAGATCGACGTTTCAGGGGCTCCGAGAATGGATACTTACATTCTTTGAGCAAAGATCGAAGAACTCAACCCAGATCGTCGAACTCAGATCGACGAACTCACTTAACTTCGTCGAACCTAGTTCATAATCAGAGAAACATAAAAGCTGATAAAAATTTTAATCCTTTTAATCAGTGGATTATACCCCCTAGAAGGTATCATCCCCTAGGATATAAAGATCAGCCTGAATGTTCCTTTATTTCAAGTTATGGTTTTGTCAAACAACAAGGACCCAAGATATCCTGGGTCAGAAACCTCGAATCTTTTTCTTTTTAGGTAGAAGAGAACCCTGTCATTCAAATCAAGTGGTACCTCGACAGTGGTTGCTCTAAACATATGATAGGTTGTAAGGAATGTCTTATAAACTATAAAGCCAAGGCTGGCCCTAAAGTAATTTTTGGGGACTGAGGCTTTAGGCTGACAGAAGGCTATGGAGATTTCAGATGTAGAGATGTTACATTAAAAAAGGTGACCTATGTCAATGGTCTCAAGCATAACCTGATATCAGTAAGACAACTGTGTGATACAGGTTATCAAGTAAGCTTCACTAACTCCTTATGCACTATCTCCTTAAACAACAAAATTATTTTAAGAAGAAATAGACAAGGCAACATTTATTTAGTCAATTTTGAATCTGTTTTTTCTAAATTTGTTTATTTAATTCTGTTAGTTTTCAAACTAGCTTATGGAATAAAAGATTAGGTCATGTAAACCATAAGAATATAACTAGGTTATCTAATGACAACCTTGTTAGAGGTTTAACTTCTTGCCCCTACAAGAAGGAAGGCCTCTACAGGGCTTGTCAACTAGGCAAGCAAACTAAATCTAGTTTCAAATCTATTAATAAGAGTGATTCACCTAGAATATTGTACTTGCTACATATGGACTTTTTTGGCCGCATTGCTGTACAAAACCTAGGAGGGAAATCTTATACCTTAGTGGTTATAGATGACTTATCCAGATTCACTTGGGTATTCTTTTTGAGATCTAAGTCATATACCTTTAAGGTTCTTACAGATTTTCTCAGGACTATATAGATTGAGTACTCTACTCATGTTGCATTGATCAGAAGTGATCATGGTACAGATTTTGAGTCTCTTCTTATGCATGAGTTCTGTGAGAAGGAAGGTATCAGACACTGCTTCTTATCTCCTAGAACTCCTCAACAAAATGGGATAGTTGAAAGGAAAAATAGAACACTCATTGAAGCTGCAGGTACATTGCTTGCAGATGCTTACATGTCTCTATCCTATTAGGCAGAGGTAGTAAGCACAACAAACTTTGTCATGAATAGGAGTTTAATACATAAACTAAAGCTTAAGAATCCCTATGAAATACTCAAAGGGAAGAAACTAATAATCACCTATTTTAAAGTATTTTGATATGTATGCTATATTTATAATAATGATAAGAAGTATCTTAGAAAATTTGAAGCAAAGGCTGAAATGGGAATTTTTCTAGGATATTCCCAAGTTAGCAAAGCTTATAGGGTGTTTAATAAATCATCTTTGAAAATTGAAGAGTCTGTGCATGTAACCTTTAATGAGACTAACATGTTTTACAAGGAGAAAAACATTTCTACCAATACTTTGCAGGTATAAAATTTGTGTGAGAATTTGGATGATCTAGACCTTACCCCAAAGGCTAAATCACATCATCCTCCACAATCAGTAGCAGAAGCTGATAGTGATGAAGGAACTGTGGAAGCAGTTCAACTTCCTTCAACAGTTGATGCAATTCCACAAGAGGAATTAAATCCAATAACTATTGCATAACCAACTCCACCTAATGATCTTGTCATACTTAGAGATCACCCTAGATCCCAAGTGATTGGAGACATAACAGCAAGTGTACAGACAAGGCATCAACTCAACCAAGACTTGATGCATGCCTATTTCCTTTCTCAAGTTGAACCTCAAACCATAAAAGATGCTGAGCAAGATCCTCACTGGATCATTACTATGCAAGAGGAACTCAACCAGTTTGAGAGATGTAGAGTTTGGGATTTGGTTTCAAGACCCCAAGACTACCCAGTTATTGGAACCAAATGGGTATACAGAAACAAACTGGATGCCCAAGGTGTAATTGTAAGATATAAGGCTAGGCTTGTGTCTCAAGGTTATAGGCAAGAAGAGGGAATAGACTATGACCAAACATTTGCACCAGTTGAAAGATTGGAGGCAATCAGAATATTTCTTGCCTATGCTGCCTACAAGAAGTTCAAAGTCTATCAGATGGATGTGAAGAGTGCCTTTCCGAATGGAGTGCTAAAGGAAGAAGTTTATGTTAAACAACCTCCAGGTTTCATCTCTCCAACTCATCCTTATCATGTTTTTAAATTGCATAAAGCCCTCAATGGTCTAAAGCAAGCTCTAAGAGCTTGGTATGAGACTTTAGCTAGCTTTTTGATAGAGCATAAATTCATTAGAGACATTGTAGATAAAACATTATTCACTAGACATCATAAGGATCAAACCTTGTTAGTACAAATATATGTGGATGAAATTATATTTGGGTCTACTGATCCCAAATTATGCAAGAGGTTCTCTGACCTCATGCAATCAAAATTTGAGATGAGTAGCATGGGTGAGCTCTCCTACTTCCTTGGTCTCCAAGTGAAGCAGCTCCTTGATGGCATCTTCATTTCCCAGGCTAAATATGCTAAAGAGCTTATTAAGAAGTTTGGAATGCCTGATGCCTCAGCAAAGAAAACACATATGGCTATAAATGTTGTAATAGGCTCTGATGCACATGGGAAACCTGTGGATCAGAAATTATATAGGGGCATTGTTGGATCCCTACTATACCTTATAGCTAGCAGACCTGATATCATGTTTGCAACATGCCTTTGTGTTAGGTTCCAGGTGAACCCTAAAAAATCTCATCTAATTTTTCTAAAAAGGTTTATAAGATATATAAAGGGTTATCCTAGTGTAGGTCTCTGGTATCCTACTGAGTCATAGTTTGAGTTAACTGGATACTCAAATGCTGACTTTGCTGGATGCGGAGTGGACAGAAAGAGTACCTTAGGAACTTACCAGTTCCTTGGTATGAGATTAGTTTCCTGGTTTTGCAAGAAGCAATCATCTATGTCCACATCAACTGCTGAAGCAGAATATATTGCAGTTGACAGCTATTGTTCCCAGATGCTGTGGATTCAAAACCAACTTCTGGACTATGGGTTCAACTTAAATAATTCAACTCTACTATGTTATAACACAAGTACTATTGCTATATCACAAAATCCATTCCATCACAGTAGGAATAAGCATATAGACATTAGACATCATTTCATTAGACAGTGTGTAGACAAAAACAAAATTAAACTTGTCTATATCTGTACTGATTTACAAAGAGCTGACATATTCACCAAACCCTTGGATGAAAGAAATCACTTGTTCTTTGTAAATCAGCTTGGCATGATCAATGGAGAAGAATTAGTTTAGTTTCTGTCTGCATTCGTCGAATTTTTCAGAGTTCGTCGAACGGAGATCGATGAACTAGGAAAGGTTCTTGAGATATTCGTCGACCAAAGATCGACGAACTGTCTGTGAGTGAAGTTAGTCTTGTCGAACTGAGATCGACGAACTTTCTTCAGAAAACTTTCGTCGACCAGAGATCGACGAATGTCTTCAAACCTTCAGACTGAGATCGACGAATGTCTTCAAACCATCAGACTGAGATCGACGAATTATTTAACTTCAAATTATTTAGTCGACCTAAGATCGAAGATCTATTTCTTTTTCGTGGAACGGAGTATGTCAATTCATTTTCCGGAAAACCTTATATTTAGGTTTTCTTCGACCTTCGTCCCGCACTTTCAGTTCTCTTGCACTTGATCCTCGTTTTCTCTTGCAGGTGCTCTTATGGCGATTCCCATAGGAACTCTAGCGGCGATGAAGTTTTATACTGGATTCGACCTGAACTTCGAATCTTTCCAATACTCAGATCCCATCTTCCTGAATATTTTACAATTAATTGAAGACCAACAGTTGAAGCCTCTGCTCTCCACCCGCATCAAGATATCAGGAATAGAGATCAGGGAATGGGTCTAAACAACTTCTATAGTGGAAAATACGATGACTGGAACAATTGCGGGTACTACTGTTTCTCTTACCCCCGATGTTTTAACTGAAATTTTTGGATTGAGTAATGGTGATGACGAATTAGAAATAAATTCGGAGGAATTTGATATGATGCTTAGCATGATGGGTTATTTGGGACAAACCCCCAATAAATTGCTTAAGAAACATTTGTCTGTAGAGTACAAGTTCTTTGCAGACATTATGGGGAAGGTGCTTCTAGGGAAGCACACTGCACATGACTATATCACCGGGCATCAGTTCCTGGTCATGTGTGCTATAGTGAATAAAAGAATAGTGAACTGGGCACAGATATTATTTGATCTGATTAGAAAGAAGAACAACAAAAAGGAGGTTTCCTTTGGAAGGATCCTAGGGATCTTCCTCAAGTAGAAGGCTACTGAATCGCTGGTCTCCCCGGCCATATTCATTAATGTTAGCAAGAGACTCACTTGTGATCTGTTTAGTAAGTGGGAGAGGACAGTCACTAAGCCAACCAAGGCTCCCTCCCTTTCCACCAGAACTTCTGAAAGTACCAGGGCTGTACCAGCCACTCCCCATCCCTTTGAAAAGATCCCTTCCACCACTCCACCACCACCAGCTCCTCAGGTTCCATCCCAACCAGCAATACAACCAACCCCACCTTCCACTACCATTAAAGTCCATACCTTTACACCTCCAGCATCCCAACTTCCTGCCTCTCCAAAAAACATCCCTCTAATACTCCATCCCCCCCAGCATGACACATCAGTACCCTCACCACCCCAATCTCCTCTTCCAAGACATTTAGTTGTTATCCCCCTATACAAACTCTCATCCCTCCCATCCTTCAACCTCTTATAATCCCTACTAAACACTCCCTCTCCTCCAAATGCCTCTCCCCTAGACACTCAAATCACACCTCCACCTCTAACTCCTCCAACACCTACCATATCCACTCAACCAACCACTGCCACAATATCTACATCTCCACACATGGATCCCTCCCTTGTCTCCCCACTCATTACCCTCCTCACACCCCTCTTAAAATCACTCATAGCAGAGGCTATCTCTCCTCTTGTTGCCTCCATCTTCTCTCTAGCTGCACAAATTACTGCCTTAACTACTGCTCCCTCTTCAGTTGGGGGCCTGGATTCAGTACCTCCTGAAACCAGGTAGGGGGAGATACTTGATGAAGAAAAAGCAGCAGTTATAGCAGCAGCAGCAGTAGAATCAGTTGAAAAGGATTTGGATACAGTAGAAGCAGCAGAAGATGTAGCAACAAAAGAAGGTATAGTAGAAGATGTACAAGAAGAAGTTATAGCAGAGATGTACCAACAAACAGCATTAGGCCATCTATGGCTATAATTCCAAATACCACACCAATTTGGCTCAAGGCCACTTTTACAGCTCCAGAGTCTCTTTCCCGAGTTGCTTCCCCCACCATCTCATCACCTATAACACCAGTTTATGTTATGAATGATTCTCCAATGCCTGATCTAGATGCACTGGTCATGGCTGATATTGAGGAAGAAAATAAATCAGCTGCTCAAAGCACTGATGTACAAAGTTCTCTAGTTTCCCCTCCAGTTCCTTCAAAGACAGAAAAGACAACAACTTTTGATGATACAATAAAAGAGATTGATGCCATGTATGACAATCCTCAGCCTTCTGATGATAATGATGATGATTCTGATGAGGACCCAAAGAGGAATAAAGTTTCAAAGAAAAGGAAAGCTCCTCCACCTCCTGCCCCAAAACCCAATCAAGCAAATGACACACCCTATTACATTCTGCAGAACATAACTCCATACAAGGGTATGCCAGCTATGATGTGGCTGTCCAAATATGAACAGAAGACAAGTAAGAAGAGCAGAAGATATTCTCCTCCCCCACAGAAATTCAAGAGAGGTCCTCCTCCTCCTCCTGCTACTGCTACTGGTTCCTCAGGAACTACTTATCAAGGGACACATGAACCTTCCAAGCCTACATACTTCACCAAAACGTATCAAAGGCAGGAAAGGTCATCTAGACATCATTCTCAAGGAAGCAGCCAGCAAAGGAATGCCAGTTCTACAGAGCAAATAAAGGAGGTGGTTTTTCAGAAACCAGAGTTCTCACCTACCAAACAGCAAGCTCAACAAAGAAGGCACACAGAATCCCACAAGCCCAAAAGAAAATATAGTGAGACTGCTCCTCCAAAGTCTCTGTACACTCAGAGTGATGAAAGCCAAAAAGTAACAAATTTCCAAGCACAGTCCACTCAATTCAAGCCTGTTACCCTGCTACCCCCACAAGATGATCAATCATCTGTTAGTCAGGATGTTGATCCTAACTTCAAGATGGCTAGGCTCCAAGAGTTTATTGGTCTGTCACAAAAAAAGAAAGCTAGAGAAGAGGGTGAAGATCCAACAAAGTTCGCAACTATGTCTTCATATAGAGAAAAGAACTGGATAAACTTCAAGTGAGCAAGAAAGTGTTTAATCCTACAGAGTGCATGACAATACACCCAGAGGCTATAGTACCCAGAACCTCCACCCTGACATTAATTGGAGCAGCAGATATGTACATATCAAAGAAAGAAGCTGCTAATCCTAACAAGGAAATCATCTTTACTCAGTCTGGGGATAACAACAAAGAAGCAAAGAAACAGAAAAAATAGAACCTGAACTCCTATGTGTATGGTATACTTTGAAAACCTTTGATCTATGATACAAAGCTAATTGTGTAAATATATCTGCTTCATATATATTATTTCATTCTCTGCCAGATATATATTTTTTCTTGCTTTGTACATTTCTTTTTATCATTGAGTGTGTAATTAGTGAGCTCACCCAAATAGGGGGAGATTGTTGGATCCCTAGTTGGATTTGGGCTAGGTTCACTAAGTTAGGATATGACCCAACATATATAGCCAGGGTCATGGTTGTGTCCTAGAGTCAAGGACTAGTCCTTAGAGTCAACAATGCCAGGGACCAGCCTCCAACACTGCCAGAGACTCAATACTTAGAGAAAATTCAAGAATTAGAAAAAGAGCTCTATGTTCGTCGATCTCTGGTCGACGAAAGTCGTGCTCAGCTCGACGAACTCAGAGACAATTCTCTTAGCTGAGATCGACGAACTTGGTTCTCAGCTCGACGAACTCTGGACAAAGTTACAACACTTCTAAGTCAAACTTAAGTCGACAAACTTAGAACATCAGCTATACAAACTCTGTTCTCTGGTTCCAGATCGACTAATTTTGGATCAGATGTTTCAACACTCAACGACAGAGAACATCACACTCAATGCCAGAATGGTGATTCAACACTCAACGACAGAGAACATCACACTCAACGCTAGAATGGTGATTCAACACTAAACGACAGAGAACATCACACTCAACGCCAGAATGGTGATTCAACACTCAATGAAAGAGAACATCACACTCAATGCAAAAATGATGTTTCAACACTCAGCACCAAAAAACAGTCTAAGTCCAGAATCAAAACTCAGGTCGATGATCTTGGACCTCAGCTAGACGAACTAAATTCTCAGGTCTCAGGTCGACGATCTTGTACATCAGCTCGACGAACTTGGTGCACAGAATAGGAAAGTCGTCAAGCAGCAGTCAGCCATTCAGAGGTCGACGATCTTGGACATCAGCTCGACAGACAGCTATTCTCAGCTCGACGAACTATTGACTCAGGTCGAGAATCCAGACTTGGTTGTTTCCCTTTTCTGTTCCTATTATATTGCAATGATTCCTGAGTAATTAATGCTCTAATATTATCTGAATATTACCGTTAGATAAGAGCATTAATTATGGTCTTCATCAGGATTATTGCCTCCCATTTTCCAAAGGGACAGTTGGGGAAATCAATCAATGCAAAATATTCTCTGGCCGTCAACATTGAATGCAGAAAGGATTTTGAAATTCAAAATGACGTTTATATAGAAAATATAAATGATGGATTTTCCTCTTCCAGAATATACAACTGATACAGACACACATAAAATTAGTCAGGAAGAGTAGAACACCATTGTCTCGCAACAAGGATTCTCTCTGCTCTCGCTCTCTCTTGACAACAAAGTGCTAGAAAGAAAGAACTGCTAGAACAGAAGAAGAATAGCTTTCAGAAGAAGAAGAAGAACTATTCAACTCAAGAGTCTTCTTCTTCTGTCATCCTCTCAAGAACTTTCAAAGGACAACAACTATTACATCTGTCAAGGAGTTCCTGAAGTTCTTCTGGTTGAAGTTGAAAGCTTGAAGGCCTATCACCCTGAAGCAAAGTTCCTTTCACCCTGAATAAATTCAGTATTTCAGGGGGAGCTTTTGCCACCATCAAATCCACAGAGTCTTATCAGTTGAATACTTGAGAAAAAGAAGACATCATCACTCTCTCACCCCCTCTATAAAAAGGGTTCTCTACTCCCTTCAAAAGTGATTCCTGGTTGCAAGTCTCCTAACAAAAAGACTTGAGGTTTGATTTTTGAGCACCTTACCAAAATCTTATTGGTGGCAGTCACGTGAACAAAAACCTGAGTGGATTCCTACCAGGGTGGTAGAAGAGTGGATGCACCCAGGTTGGGGAACCACTATAAAATTCTTGTGTTGTCTGGTTGTCTTTTTCTTTTGTTCTTGCTGTGGCTGTAAAAGTTAGGATTCTGTGATTTGTATTAGTTTAATCTGTTGTGCTATGAAATAGCATATGAGTTTAGGAACAAGTTATATTATTCAGCAAAAGATTTTAATTACTCAGAAATACTCTATTCACCCCCCTCTAGAGTATATTAGATCTAACCCTCACTTTCACACCCCACCCAAAGGTAAAGGGGTTCAGTCATTGACGCTCAAGAGTCTTAAGTCAAAACGTATATCACATCATTGAAATAAGTAAATCAAATATGTTAAATGGCTTATCTACTATGATATAGTAAGTTATAATGGAGAGATAGGACATTATCTTCTTCGTGTCCCCAACTTGAACATCAGCGAGTGGCATATAATGTCTTAGATAATGCGGGCATTCAGGGTGGGATTATTCATGAATGTGATGAGGTATCGACAACACTCTACTCCATGGAGAACTTCATTCACATCTCTCTAGTCCCTAAAAGACCTGAAGGACTCAACTATATCGAGTCGCTCCCCACACATGAATCAGAAGTACTTCCTCTCCAAATATTCAATTAGTATGGTCACGACTTGGGAACCTAAGGATGACTGCACCCCTCCATCCAGCTGTGTGAGAGCTAGATCCCAGAGATTGTTATAGCATTCTCGGACAAGCACCGAAGAAAACAAGTCACCAGTTGAAATCACGGAAAGTACTCCAGCGTGATCCAGATAGCTATAGATGTGCGTGTATTGGTCATCGATATTGACAACCATCGACAAACTTATAGTTGCCTCATCCACCACAAATACTATCGATGGCGGAAATCATGATCTCTTGGAGAAACTTTGTCAAGGTGGCTGGGAGCTGGAAGAAGCCATAGCCTGAAAAACCATGAAATTCCATTTTTTAAAATCTAGGAAAAGGCATTTCTAGGGACTACCGTGGCGTGGTAATCTTCTACCGCCGCACGGTAGTGTGACGGACTGGACTTCGTCCCCTTCCACCAGATCTCCCCCAAAACTCCACTTTTCATAAATTTATTGCATAAAACCTAAAAAGTAAGGAGATCTAAGCACATATAACCCAGATCCAAGAAATCCAACTCAATCCAGGAAGGAAATCCTCAAATCAAACTCAAAATACGATGAAACCTCCATGGATCGTGCCCAAAGCGACAAAATCTTATTGAACTACACTCTAATCTCAACGTATATGGAAATAGGGGAGAAAAGGAGAGAGTTTTACCTGGATCTAAGGTTGCACCGGCGGAAGAACAGAGCACGAGAGAGAGAGAGAGAAAATGGAAAAAGAGAAATGAGGAGTGCGGCGTAGTGCAAAATCTATTAAATCAGGCTACCGCGTCGCGGTGTCTCTACTGTCGGGGGTAGAATGATTTCTTCCTAAATGCCTACTATCATTGCTAATAATCTCTGTCTCTTAGTTTATATGAATGATAACACAAGATTCACTGTGATGTGTCTCACAATAGTGGGGATGTAGGGTTGTGTGCATTAGAAACGCTAACTTGCAATCCATGTCTTTTCCTTAACTGGGGAGGGTTCAAGTAGTTCCTTGTGTGGCACTAGGGGGAGAGAGTGTTAGGTTGAGCGGGGTTCTTTTATATGCATATGAGATTAACACCCCAACCTATGGTATTTATGTGCAGCTCCTCATGCCCATCCGTCACATAGTATGGCGTTAGGGTGACGACTTATTGCTTGGGTAAATTGTGTCTTGAGCATACTCATGTTTTTTGTATACACATCGCATGATCTTTATTTCATGTCCCATGCTCGTTAAAATCATGTATGATATTTTGTCGTGTAGAACTCTGTCTGTTCGTTCTTTGTTTTTTGTATTTTTTGTTTGACCAATGTGCATTATTTTTTTATATTCGCAAAAAATAAAAAGATTAAACAAAAAAATGTTTTTATTTTCACGCTGATTTGTCTTTACTTTTATTAAAACACCTAAAATAAAATAAAAATTGTGGATCATTCTTGCTTAGGACACACATGACTAGAACCTTGGTGCATAACGATTACGTACAATGTTTGATTTAGGATTGTTAATCCTTGCTAACATTGTGTGATTATGTCATGATGTGCCGAATCTATTGGAACTTAGCTACATAGTGAGACTAGACATGATAATGTATGTTGAATATACCTCTAGGTATGTGTGCGGATTTAGATAGCGTAATGACTTTACACCATTCACACATCCCTAGACAATGAACTCGTATAGAAATTCTAAGCATATATGTTATAACTCGTGATATTGTGTTTAACACGTTAGGAATGAATTGAGCAATCAATGTCATGGTGTAACTTTTTACATAGAGCTTAGAACATTGGGCCAAAATTCTAGTGCATAAGTCTCTTGTATACAATTTAAAGTGCATCTATCTATGTGGGTAGATTTCAATTGATTCAGGGTCCTTGAACTCATATATATATATATATATATATATGATAGTGGGAAAAAATGAATGAAAAAATTAGTACATCATAAGCTATCAAATCATGTGTCAAGGATATCCCCCCAAACACTACTCATTCCTCCTGATAATTCTTCTTGAGCATTGTGAGGATGAGCACCTTGGTAAAAAGAGTCATTTCGATCTTGTCCAAAGACTACAACTTAAGTTAGTGCCCCTTGTTTAAATAGTAATATGAAGTAGATAGAAACTTGATGTGATTCTTCACTTCATTTCTCGTGTTAGCATCTTGCATTATTGAGATAAAACACTTGTCATTATACTATCTAATGCTTCCATGCATAAGAATTGGATTGAAAATATATTTTTTTTCCATAGCACATGTGTTCTAGTACGTGATCTATATTCATGACGCTTACAGTGTTACACTTATTCACTCTCTAAATCTCTTAGCATTGTACACCAAATCATTGTGTATTTAGTTTTAATTGTGTTGTCCAAATTTCTTTTATTCTGAAAAACACGTCAAATAAACTGATTTTTTCTAGTGGGTAGGTCTATATTCATAGTGTTCCACTCCAATTTCTACTCCAAGTGCTTATGATTTTTTGTGTGGATGTGCGCCCATTTTCTCATCTCTTTAGTATCACATTAACATAGCAGGAGAGTTGAGTGTTCATGAGACATGTCTACTATTTCCTGGCCCTTTCAATAATATCAAAATGGGGAGAATTGGGTGTTCATGACTATATCCTATGCTATCACCTAAGGGAAAGATAAATCTAGATAGTTCTCATATAGAGGGATACATATGTAGGGGGAGCACACACATAGGGTGAGCACATATGTAGGGGAAGCCAAGTTGATTAGTACTAATTATTTGGATATGGCTTCTTTTAACCTGCTAAATATCACGATTACTGATTGGATTACACTATACCATATAGTGACTATTTTTATATCTCATGAACGAAATTTGATATTATTAAAAGGAAGAGTTTGTTTGAGCCTTTAGTTCACATCTCTTTAGTTTGATAATATCAAATCTCATGTTGTATTTGATCAAATAAGGTTTGGGTATAGTGTGCAGGTTTACAAGTTCAAAAGAATAAAAGAACTCAAGCTTTGTGAGCTACCACCGCGCTTTAGCACTACCGCCAAGTGCTAGCCTGGAATTAAACTGAACGAGCCCTTAGGGACTTTATCGAACAATGCTCTCGCCGGATAGTCCCGAATCAGTATAAATCCTATAACAAGTTATAAACAAGCAGTTCATAATGTAGAAAGTATATAAAGCAAGAAAACTATATACTCGTACCTGTGATGACATCAGTCAATTTGATGGCCTCATGTTGGCCAAGATTGTACACCCTTGGCTGAGCTGGAGCATATTGGGATGCAGTGGACTCCACCACCTTTCCCTTCTTAGTATATGTTGCAACTTCCTTTTTCTCTGTCTTTAGAGGGCCACTCCAACAGTTTTGTGCTATGTGACCCACCTTGCTACAGGTGTAACATGTGAGTGGGCCTCGCCCTGATGTTGCTCTAGAAGTACCGGTAGAAGGAGCCAGCCTAGAAGTCTTGGACTTCTTACCCCATCTCTTACGGTAGTCAGACTTTTTAGGACACGACATTTTGAACTCGGGATTTATCACAGCCAAGCCCCTCTTTCCCTGCACCTTCTTCATGCCTTTCTCTAATGAACGAGCCATATTCACCAATACTTGGAAACCCTTGTTCATCGGACCCAAGAGCAATAACCTCAGCTCATCTCGTAGTCCCTCGTATAACCTATTAATCTTACGCTCTTTGTTAGTAAAAGTAGGTTCCGTATAATGCCCCAACCTAGTCAACTCATGGAGGAAGTCGTCCACACTACCCTCACCTGAGTCAACTGCTGGAACTCATTTTCCATGGCAATTCACTGCGATGACGACAAATGCTTTGGCAGGAATAGTCTTGAAAATTCCTATATTGAGACCTCCGATAGTTTCCTGCCCGTGAAGTTGTGTAACTCCACTCATCCCACCAAATCTGAGCCTCTCCTTCCAACAGGAAAGTGGCTAAGGTGACCTTTTATCCCTCCTCTATATCAATCGTCGCCAATATCCTCTTGATGAGTTAAAGCCAGTCCTCTGCCTACGTTGGGGATCCTGCACCCATAAACGTAGGCATACTAAAGCTCATAAAGTGCTTCAGCTGCCGTTCAGTTGCTCGCTTCTCATCCAAAGCCTCCGTAATAACTTTTCTAGCAGCTATAGGCTCGGCAACACCAACCTGTACTGGCATCATTTCAGGTCTCACATGCCGAGACGGCTATGCATTCATCATAGAAAACACTGCTTCAGTAACAAAGCGTACTGTTTTCGCAGAGGGAGGAGGTGTAGGCACATCAACTGGTGCCACACTTGCAATAGAATGCTGGGGTTCAGACTGTCCCGCACCACTTCTAGCCACTTATACGTGTAAAATACACAATTTAGTGACTACAAAAAAAGGCAAACAACAATCAATAGGAATGCGCAGGTTCCTCAAACATGTGTATTTTCATTCCTAAGTGGACATTCTTGAGTTTATTTGTGTTATACCGGTAAGCACAAACACATGCTTGCCACCCCTCAAAAGAATTCGACCACGAATTTGGAGATGGAAAACCAAAACAAGCTGATACCAAAATTGTAACACCTCAATCCGTCACATGAAATATAACAGAGGGTCCAGCTGGTGCTCCACACAATATTCCACAGACAGTCGGCGGAGTTACATGTTAATGTAAAAACTAACTACACACGTCCTAACTAGGAGCATTCTAGCGGAAGATTTATGGATTAATGGTTGAACTCAAGTATACATGAATGTCCACTATATATATATATATATATATATATATATATATATATATATATATATATCATGAATGTTTTACAGAAATACAAAAAATTCAATACAGCCTTAAGGCCTTACAACTGTTGCCTTTGTTTTACAAAAGTTTTCCATATATTGGCACGAAGGCCGACCATACATGAAAACACTAAGAAGTCTTCGCTTGGCCTTTGAGGGCTGCCATAGCAACCAGGACTGCAACCCACTATTTCTCGCTCTCCTCTACAATACCTACATAGGGATAATCTACCACAAGGGCGGTAGATAAGGCAACAGTCATCTTTTAGCTGACTGATTTATAATGGCCCTACCTTATAATTGGGGCAGCTGTAATCCTTCCCCACAGGCATAACATTAACACAACAGATATATCACAAGAAGGCACACTTAAGCGTCATTTCAATATATCACAATTGAGTTCCTCAACGACCAAACATTCTGTGTACTCAAGGCACATTCTCAGTGTACTGGATTACCAGGGTCCCACCATCATTCAAAGTTCCAAGACTTAACGATCAACTTTGAGCATTTTTAGTCTTTCCGGCTCCAGGCCTAAGACTCTCATTAAGCGCTCCAATGATGCCAATTAATTTAGGCACTCTAGTCAAATGGGCATAACGCGTGTATAGTTCAGCTATTTCTCATTGCTCAAACCACAATGTCAACGCTGATGGTCCCAGCCATCATGGAGAATGACAAGATGCGGGTCAGCCTCCCCTTTCCCGTTCGGCTCATTGGCCTTTCTTTAGCTAGGCTCTTCAAACTCTCAGCTTCGACTACTGCCCACCACATCCCAAGGATCAAAGCTTATAATCGACATAAAATGGCTCTCTTGTCCATAGCTGGGCACCTAGGCACACAACTCATAATCTTGCCATACGATCTCTGAGAGACAGGCTAACAAAATATAGCTCATCAGCGATACTCACTGTCTCCCAACGATATCCAACAGTTATGCAAACTGTGGTATTTTCTAGGTATTTTCCTACTACTACTCTCATTTCATAAGTACAACCCACAGACCCCGTAAACTACTCGTTTATACTCGGAGACTTCTCCAGCAAGGAAAATAAAACATCACTAATCCAGACCAACCTATTCAGAAGGGCTTCACACAGCATGCCTATTTCATACTGCGATTTCTGGAATCTATATACAAATAACTCGGGGATATCATGTATCAACCCATCGGAATTCCCTCGATTCTTCACCTTTGGTGGGGGATTCTATGCATATTCAAAAGGAGGACTTCACTTGTATAAGAAGGAAGATCGTTACCCTAGAAATCCATTTTGGAGCCATGAACGCGCTTTTCAATCAGGTTGGAAAGGGGCACCTCACTTTCCTCTTCAAGGATCTTACTTCGGCTTTCGAATCTGCCACAACATCTCCTTCCCTTAGCTAACAAAGCTTAGCCTCAGCCTTCTTTCTCTCAAGAAGCTCAAGAACTTAGAGAAAGAACCATGAGAATTCATTCTCTTATCAGCTTACATCTAGAGGATACTACCACGAAGTATCTACTACCGCCGCACGGTATCATAGGCGGTTGCCGCTTGGCTCAATTCACATCGCGTTGTTGGTCCAAAATATCCTCCACCTGACTGCCACATGTCCAGATACCGCCGCGTGTCGAGTTACTGCCAAGCAGTACTTTAACTCATGCTATCGCCACGCATTAGCTCGCTACCACAGCACGTTAGTCACTCAACGCTTCGCCGACGGAGTTGAGTGATATCGCAACGCGATAGCATACTACTGTCGCGCAGTAGGCACTCAACATTTTATAGAAAGCGTTAAGTGATAGCGCCACACACTAGCTTACTACCGTCGCACTGTAGATTCCCGAGCCAGCAGACGATTGAATTCCATAGCTAATGCCAGCGTTTACTCTATCGTCACGCGTTAACTTCCAATCCTTGGATTTCTGGGGCATCACATGAAGTCTTGTTACATTAGAAGGATCTGAATATGCGACAGTGGAGGTGGATGGAGTTCCTAAGGGACTACATCTTTGAGATTCATTACACTCCTGGGAAGGGAAATATAATTGCGAATGCGCTGAGTCGCAAGGTTACAACCCAAGCAAATTGGTTATAGATGCATGATAAGCATCATATTCATGAGTTGGAGGCATTGGACATCTCTTGTGTTGATGGGAGGACGAGCGCGGATATGTGCTTGAACGGGATGGAGGTGTTATATGACCACGCAGACAGAATTTGACAGGCGTTGCAGCTTGACGAGAACATGAAGCGCTATATAGCAGAGATAGTAGATGAATCGAATTCCTAATTCTCTTTGAATGGCAATATTTATGGAGAGATGGTTGGATGTGCGTCCTGAATGTTGGCAAATTGCGGGAGGAGTTGTTGCACGATGCACATTTTACCAAGTATTCAATCCACACAGGGAGCACAAAAATGTTCAAGGACATGAAAAAGTTGTTCTGGTGTCTAGGGTTGAAGAAGGACATAGCACTTTATGTGGTTAAGTGCCAAACGTGTGCCCTAGTGAAGGTTGAAAGTAAAAAACCAGGCAGTTTCTTAGAGTCATTACCAATAATGGAATGGATGTTTGATGATATATCTATGTATTTTGTGCACGGTTTGCTGAGAGCATGATGCGGGAATGATTCCATTTGGGTGATCGTGGATCAGTTGACAAAAGTAGTACACTTCATTTCAAATCGAAGGGATGATTTAGTGGAAAAGTTAGCCAAACATTATGTTGAACAGGTCGTACGATTGCACGGTATGGCTTGTATCATCATTTGTGGCCGATATGGGTGTTTCAAATCACATGATTGGAAGCGTATTCATCAACTGTTGGGTACCAAGCTGAAATTCAACATAGCCTTTCATCCTCAGACGGATGGTCAGACCAAGAGGGTAAACAAAACGATGAAGGATATGCTTCGCATATACACCTTGGATTTTGGGAAGAGCTAGGAGGACCATCTCTATATTATTGAATTCACATACAATAATAGATACCAAGCGAGTATTCATGTGTGACCCTTCAAGGCCTTATATGGAAAGACGTGTCATACTCAGTTGGCTTGGGTAGAAACAAGTGAATAGAAGCTTTATAAGCATAAGGACGTCGAAGATGCAACTTCGACGATACGTTTAATTCGAGAATGGTTGTTGATTGCTCAGGATAGACATGCAAAATACTACAATGCCAAGCACCGAAATGTGAAATTTATGGTTGACAATTGCGTTAATCTCAAGATAAAACTGTTCAAGGGCATATCTCGGATTTGACGCTTGAAAAAGCTAAGTCTGAGAAACCTTGGGCTATTTGAAATCGTTGAGCGGAGTGATGAAGCTGACTATCGGCTGAATCTTTTAGCTGAACCTAGTAGTTTGTACAATGTATTTCACATATCGGTGCTGCGGAAGGCTATGCAAGAGCCTACTAAAGTGCTTGTTGCAGATCAAGTTCCGGTCAATAGTGGCTTAATGACAAAATTCAAGCCCATTTATATTCAGGATACGAAAGTGAAGAGACAATAGAACAAGGAGATCCGAATGGTCAAAGTCTGTTGGGATAACTGTAGTCATGAGGAACTATCATGAGTGTCTGAGCAGACCCAGAGAGAGGAGTTCCCTGAACTATTTCGTTGAGGTATATATTTGTACAAATTGATACTTCTACATTCTTTCCTGTTAAGTATAATTTCTGGAAGAAATATATTAAAGGAGGGAAGAATTGTAATGCCCCAAATCTCCTTAAAATAACAGGAAGTTGATCACTAGAGATTACCTCTAGTCGGTAAATCTAGCATTGGCAGTATCTAGTTGATTTAAAAGACTAGCATCTCTGGATGATACCGCCCGACAATAGTGTGATACAGTATGGTGGAAGCCAATGAATTAATTCATCCATTGTCTATGGACGATACCGCCCAGCGATAGAGGTAATGCTGGCAGTAGTGTGTCACGTGTCTGATAAGGTTGAGGCCATCTTTGAGCGGCAGAACGACAACAATTGGTCCAAACAGCCACCGCTTGAGCTTCTACGTGGCGGTAGTAAGTTACCGCGTGGCGGTAGATTTTTGATAAAATCTTGAGATGAGAAATATTCCTCATTTCTCTCTTTCTCTCTTTCTCTCTTAGATTTTGGAAGAAGGAGAAGGATAGGAGAGCAAGGGCAGGGCTGATCCAGCCATGAAGGGAAGCTGTGCAGGCATTCTTGTAATTGGAGTTACAAGCCAAAGCTAGATCACGGAGAGGAAAGCGTTGCAAACGTTTCCATCCAGATCATGTTCGTGTTGATGGATCCAAAGAAATAAACAAGGGTAATGATTCTCTTCTTGAACAGGTGAAGTCCTTAATTTGGCATAGTTGCATGATATCCCCTACTAATTGTTGGAGACCGAACAAATTTTTGACGTTTCAATACAAAGTATCCCTGGTAGAACTTGCATATAGAATCTGGAATCAAATAGAATAGGCATGACATGTGAAGCCCATTCAGACATGTTGGTCTTAATTGGTGATGTATTACTTTGCATGCTGGAGAAGAATCTGTGGTTAAACATGTAGTTTATAGAGTCTTGGGGTGTGTAGGTTGCTGCAGTGAGAGTACTGGAGTTGGTCTATAGGAAAACACCCAAATTTAGTGGAAGAAATCATATTCTGTCCCCTACTGCGCGACGATAGTGTTTCGCTAGCGATAACTCCCAGTGAGCTTTGTTGTGTTGATTGCGAGCCTAGCTTTTGGGGACAAGGTGGGTGGCAAATTAAGTTGTTGGTCATGGAGTTCTCAGCTGTTGTATCCATGTGAGCCATTCTTGGGCATAACTCGGTTATGTATATTATATATAGGAAAGGTGAAGCTGACCGTAACTTGTCGATCCTAGTATGGCATGGCAATTTGAGCAATGGGAAAGGGCTTATCTATACCCGTAATATATCGCTTGACTAGACAGCCTAAACTAGCTTGTGCGGTTAGTGGAATAGGAGAGAGTCATTGTCTTTAAGCGTGACCAATAATGCTCAATATTGGACCATCAAGTATGAGACTGTGGATGGTGGTGGGCCTGGGAAAGTCCAGAACACCGAAAATATATCATGAGTGCATGAGGCATGTGGCCATGCATGCCAACTTCTGTGTTGAATGGTGTTTAATAACAGGTTCTGATGACAAAATAGATATATATTGCTATTTGTAGGGAAGGAGCACAGCCACCCCGAGTGATGGGTGGGGTCTGATAACTCCAATTATTTTTATTTTTCGTTTATTAATTTCTATTAAATAGTTAGCTATTATATATATATATTATAATATTAAGCTAATAATTAACTTCATTTTGTATTTTATATTTATTTGGGCTAACATTAATATTTTCAATCTTGCAGGGCTGATCTGTAGAATATTTGGAGCAAAGCAGAAATTTCCCAACTTCTCGGCCCAGATATGTCTGTCCATTGATGCGTGGAAATCGGCAAGCGCACCGGTCGCACAAGTAATAAAATTTGGGAATAAATCCCCGAGTGTCGGTCTCTTGAGGAATGCAATTAGCATAGAGCGGCGACAGTTCAGAAAATATTATTATGAGGGTTATACTTATAAAAGATTAAAAAGGGGGCTTATGAGATTGTGGTTTCTTGATCTAATAAACTAATTAAGACTATGCGGGTCGAAGGCACCGCTTCGCAAAGTGAGGTGAGTGTATAGGCCGCGATGTCGAACTTCGGTTGGACGAGTGGACGGAAAGCTAATGGATGGAAGTGTTCTTGTGCGGAGTGCAATCAGGTGAAACAATTGTATGGAGTGGATGTGGAGTGGGCGAGGCGCATTCACAACACACAACTAAAAAGCAAATGAAAACTACAAACATCCAATTATATATAGAGTAGAAAATGTAGTTCTTTACAATATCAAATCATTCCATACAACGAAGAAAGTGTAAGAGGAGTAAACCACTAGAGGGTGAAGGTCCACCGCAGGTCGTGGCCGGAATAGCGAGTTGTCAATCCGCTTCCGAGCTTAGTCCGAGGAGGCTTCTGGTATCAATGAGCTGTCACCTCGAAGGCCTTTGAGTCCGTTCTCTAGGTCATCTTCTTCTCCAACTCCGGTGGAAAGCTTCGATTTGAGGTCATCAATGGTCGGGAGCTTCGCCGGAGGGTTTGGAAAGCTTCGGAATCACCGACAATGGACTCCCGATGAAGGGATGAAGGTGGAGGTGGATGGAGCAGCTAGAAGGCGAAACGGCGGACTGGCGGGAAGTCCCGATCGAGTCCTATGACCTAATTCGTGGAATGATCCTTAAATATGGAGGCAGAATAAGCAGAGCGTACAATCAGTGATGCACGACCAGTGGTCGTGCGCACTATTGGTCGATGATCGTGCACAATTTCCAATTAAACCTGCAACATGGACAAAAAAACATCAGCAAATATGCGCACGATCAGTGGCGCACGACCGGTGGTCGTGCGAACTTAATCTATTGATCATGCAATTACCCGGGCAGAACAAGGAAAATGAAGAGGACAGAGCGCACAATCACTAGCGCACGACCAGTGGTCGTGCGCAATAGGTCCAGTGCTCGTGCGATCGTTAAGACAGGAAAGGGGAAAATGAGACTGTAATGCGCACGATCAGTGGTGGTAGAAAGGCCACTAAAAGTGCACACCACATTCTCAAGAAACAGCGAGAGATCAAGTAAAACAACAAAAACACAGAAACAACGAAAGCACACAAAAAATGGGCCTAAAGTGCACTGTGCGTGGAATAGTGTAGTGATCCAAAAGGAGTGGTATTGATACTAAAAGGAAGTGCAATGGCATGAAAATGAGCCCAGATGAGTCCGGAATCCGGTATAAAATATGGACTCATCACACCCCCCGACTTACCCACTTGCGCGTCCTGCACAAATCATTACTCCGTGGACTGTAAAATAGCTAGCGTGCTTAGAAACTTCAAAATAAAGTAGGACGAGAAATCAAATACATCATGCGCATAGAAAATAGAATAGAAAAAACTTTTTAATTATACTACGGAGCTTAAATTATTCGACAGAGGTAAATAAATATTGTGTCTACTTAAAATTAGAATTCCCGAGAATCGTTCGGTCATGAGTACGGAGAAAGTAGAAAGGCCACTAAGGTGAGCATTGCCTAAGACCGGGTCTCGTGATCACCTCCAAAGAAATCCATCAATGTCGGGAACCATAAGCATGAGCTTTCACACTCTCTCCACGATGCTAAGTAGACTCAAATGTGAATCAACAAGACTTATAGGTTTGAATGGGGTTAAGGCTAAGGTGTGTTAGTCAATGATAAACATGGAGGCTACACGCAACCAAAGCGAGCAAACAAGAGCTAAACCAAGCAACCACAAAGAAATGCATGTGCGACACACCCCCAGACTTGGCTTGAAAACCGGGTATGCACACGGCCTATCCCGACCAAAAACAAACACAAAAGATGGGGATTGCAATACTTTTAGATTTTCCTTGTAATACTTCTAGATTTTCTTTTTCTCTCTTTTTTTCATCCTTTTCTTTTTCATTTTTCTTCTTTTTCATTCAGCAATCCCCAAATCTAATAATTAACAATTCATGAATTCATCTCCATAACACATGAATCCCAAATATCACAACATATCAAATTTTTGAAATCGAACAAGCTCAAGGTTTTGGTTGTGACAAAAGTGTTGGCTTTTAGGCTTTGGTGAATTTATGTGGAGCTAAAACAAAAGGAGGGTAGGAGCAAATTTGGCTTGCAAGGGTCAGCTGTTAGGACTAGGTACAAAAAGTCTCAAACAAGCCAAAATGATGGCCTACCTCACGCGCACACTCGACTAACCTCACACCAATGCTTCGAGAGTAGCTTGGGGCAAGTTCCCAGTCCCCGAAAAATACGATCCTTCCCCCTGACTCGAGTAATATGAGTCTAGTGATGGATACACTCATCCCTACACTACCGTTCGATTACTCCAGATTCTACAATTTTAAGTAGCACAAACAGAATTTACTTTTGCAGAATAAATTTAAGTCAACAAGCATGAAGAAAAATTAATCCTATACTATTTCTATGCAAATCATGAGTACTCGATTAGGAGCACTGCATGAGTTTCGAACTACTAGATCCCAAAATCCTAAGCCAGCACCACTTTTTAAAGTTTACACAAAAGTAATACATTTGACTTGAGCCGCACGCGTGGTTAAGTGCGCACTCATGTGGGTGATTCAGTGTGTGCAGTAGTGATCATTAAATAGATAAATACAGACGAGTATGCAATAAACTGTGCCGTGTAGTGATCACAGGAAACTCTACCCCCAGACTAGAATGTGACAATACGAAAAAGTAAAACAAGCAAATAAAAATAAAAGGCTAGGGAAAGAAGTACATATGCTCAAAATTGAGCATACCAGTCATGCAACGAGATATCCAAGTGCGGCCAAGTTGCCGCACCTCAAAAATTCCTGCACCTGCGATTTAAATATGTACCCAAAACAAAAGATGGACATATATATATAGAGAGAAAAAGAGCTCAAAACACAGCTCAGGACCAAATGTTCAAACATGGGTTGACTCCCGAAATCCCTTTTGTTTACCGTCCTTAAGGTGGACCAAATACCTATATTAGCAGTTATAATAAAGAGTTCTTCGCAGTTTGAAAAGAAAGAAATAAAATAGAGCGAACTAGAGTTCAAAATGCAGCGAGAAAACGGAAAGAGGAGGGTAAGTGGAATGATGGTGTTGCAATCAGCTATAAGCGGATTTGTGGTAAGTCTCTTCGGTGGGCTGCGAGGGGACGACAGATTGTCTTTTTGCGTCGGAAGAAGGGGATTTCCCCTTACCCCGCTTGTGCTCTTCCTCGCGCCGGAAGGCAGCGTAGCGCTCATCATGTAAACGATTTTCCTATTTAAGTTTCTCCACCGTGGGAGACTTCCAATGGATGTAGTCTGTGGGTTTTCCTATTTTTGTGGTCGGTTGCAATTCAGTCAACAAAATATAACAAGAAGCGTCGAGTAAAGCTTATTTAGTCAAAGCCTCAGTATTGGCAAGCTGAAAAATCGGCTAAGTATACAGGCATTGAGTGAAGCTAGTTCACTCAACGCCATATACCAACCACCATTGAGACAAACTCAAGCAGTTGAAGATTCTGTCAAAAAATTTGGCTAAGTCCAAAATCCTTGAGTGAGGACAGCTCACTCAATGCCAAAGCAGAAGGCGCCGACAGAGGAATAATTACTCAAAGCCTAAGGAAAGAGATAGACAAAAAAAATCTGTCTAAGTTCAGAAGCATCGAGTGATGACAACTCACTCAATGCGCTCAATGCCTCAACAAGCTGGCAGACCAGAGAAGCAGCTAAGGAAAAAGCGTTGAGTGATGAAGGCTTACTCAACGCCAGCAGATAAAGAAAGTGTTGGTACCCTAGTTTGATTTGAGTTCAGTCCTCTCCTTTGTGCCCCTTGACCCAAGAAATATCTATGGTCAATGGTTAGAAGTCTAGCTGTAGAGTCCTCGCTTTTCCAAATTGAGAATTTGGTTAAGTAGGTTTTTCGTTCGACTATAGTCGAACGCCGTTCGACTATCGTCTATCGGCTGATCGACGATCGTCTATCAGTTGGTCGACGCTTTGTCTGCGCTGATAGTTCGACTATCGGTTGATAGTTCGACTATCTGTTCTGCGCTGATAGTTCGACTATCTGTTGATAGGTCGACTATCTGTTCTGCGCTGGTAGTTCGACTATCGGTTGATAGGTCGACTATCTGTTCTGCGCTGATTGTTCGACTATCTATTGATAGGTCGACTATCTGTTCTGCGCTGGTAGTTCGACTATCGGTTGATAGGTCGACTATCTGTTCTGCGCTGGTAGTTCGACTATCTGTTGATAGATCGACTATCTAGTTTGTTTTGATAGTTCGACTATCTTTTGATAGATCGACTATCTGTTTTCTGAGGTAGGTCGACTATCTGCTTGATAGGTCGACTATCTCTGTGCGCTTGATAGCTCGACTATCTGTCCTAGATAGATCGACTATCTGATAGTTCGACTATCTGTCCTGATAGTTCGACTATCTGCTGCGGTAGCTCAACTATCTGTTTGATAGCTCGACTATCTGGATCGTTCGACTATCTGCCCGATAGTTCGACGATCTTCGTGCGTCGTTCGACGATCTTCGAAGGTCGTTCGACGTTTTCTGTCTGCCTTTGTATTTTGTATTTATTTATTATATTTAATTAATTAATACATTTTCTGGCACAGTATTTTAAGCTGTATGATAATATTTCCAGGCATTATTTGCTCTATTCTTTTTGCCTGAGTTCAAATCTTTTTAAGATAAAGTTGTTTGTCTTATTAGCTGTCATTTTAATTTACTTTATCTATTATCAGCCCTTTATAGCCGTTAGACTGAAAAGTCTTCTCTTGCTATAAAGAGATTGTTTCTGATGTGACTTTATTTAGTCCTTCTGTTATCTGATTTAAGCCTGCAGCTTCTTAGAAAGTGATTTATTCCCTTTATAGAATGTTTTGCTGCAGAGATATTTCTGTCTTCTTGATATTTACAGCCCAGGTCTCAAGGCTTAGAAGAAGACAAATAATTCAAATGGAAGAGAGCCGTTGCTTGCTAATAATATTTAAAGGACCCTTTGAAGAAGGATTGAAGCTAGTGTCACACACATATTCTCAAGCACTCAAGCCTTCATCAAGCTCAAGCTTCCTGCTCTCAGCAATCTCCATCTAACTGAGAAGTGTTAAGATCTTCATCTCTTCTTCACCTGAGTTCTCCTGCTTTTAGGAAGTTCAACTCAGAGTTCCTTTGAAGAAGAAGAAGAAGAAGATAGCTGCTTGAAGAACTTTGATTTTATTATTTCTTTTCTTCCTGTAGCTTTTTCCTTCAGAACTTTCTGAAGAGTTTCTCTGCACTGAAGCAAGACTTCACCTGGACATTCTTGAGCCAGGGGGAGCCTTGATTCTTTAGAGCATTCTAGCTCAGTGCAAGCTTTTGTGCTTCTCTAATCTATTGTAAAATAGAGAAGACATCTTAACCTTCTTCCCCCTCCTGTACAGGGTTATTACTCCCTTCAAAAGTATCCCTTGGTGGCAGGGCACCTGATCAAAAACCTGTGCTTGGTTTTTAGACACCTGATCAAAAGTCTAAAGGGTTTCTGAATCTACCTGAATCAGATTCTGTTGGTGGCAGGGCACCTGATCAAAAACCTGAGTGGATTCCTACCGTTTGGGTAGAAGAGTGGACGTACCCAAGTTGTTTGGGGAACCACTATAAATTTCCTTGTGTCGTCTGGATTCCACTGTTTAATTCCTGCATTGTGGCTGTGATTAGATATAACTAGGTTGCTAGTTGCTGATTAGGTTTTTCCAAGCTTAACTGTAATTACAGTTAGCTTGTGTTTGTACACATCACTTGTGTTAGGCTTTAAGGTTAAATCAATATCTATAATCTTTTCATTCCGCACTTCACTCCAAGGGAGTTGGGTAGAATATTAAGTTTTGTCTGTGCAAAATTTGATAACTCTATTCACCCCCCCTCTAGAGTAGTATCTATCCCTTCACTTTCAATTGGTATCAGAGGGAGGTTGACTGACTGTATATGCTAACACCTAAGTCACAAGATCCTGATAGATACCAAGAGCTTATAGATATTCACCATCATGGCCCAGTCTAAGGATTATTCTAGCACCAGACCTCCAGCATGCAATTTAGCAAAGTTTGGCATCTGGAAGGCAAGGATTAAATTATATATGAACTCTATTGATGAAAGCATCTTTGCTTCTATTTTGTCAGGTCCCCCAAGAGCACCTGTTGCTGCCACTGCCTCATCATCTGATATGAGTGCAGTGCCTCCTCCAGATTATAATGATGAATACAAGAAGGCTAAAATTGCTGATGCCAAGGCAATGAACATACTGGCTCAGACAATGTCTGATGAGGTGTTCCTGAAGGTGGCTGACTGCTCCTCAGCAAAGGCCATGTGGGACACACTGAACAAGATTGTAGCTGGTTCAGCTGATGAAAGGAAGGACAGAAGGTCCAACCTTATCTCACAGTATGAGAACTTCAAGAAAACTGATGCTGAATCAGTTGAAGCTATGTACACCAGGCTCAGCTCAATCATCAATGAGCTGAGGACCCTGGACAAGGACATATCATTGACAGAGGTCAATGATAAGATTCTTATGTGCATCCCTAGCACATGGGATCTAAGAATCTGGCCCATTAAAGAAGCCAGAAGTACCAATGAGATCTCAACTGAAGCTCTCCTCGGCAAGCTCAAGTCTTTTGAGCAAGTGCTGAAGACCAGAGAAGCAGAAGCTGAAGCCAAGACCCCCACTCCAACAAGAAAAGAGCAATCTCTAGCTCTTAAGGCTGCAGATGTTTCTGAAGGCAGCCAATCCAATGAGGAACTTATGGCACTGTTTGCCAAGAGGTTTCTCAAGATGGGGAGAAAGGAGTTCAGAAAGAAGTCTTCACGCTATGAAGACAAACCAAGGTATGATCGCTCTCCTGCTAAAGAAATTATTTGCTATGGTTGCAGGAAGCCTGGACACATTTTGCCAGAGTGTCCAGAGGAGAAGAACAAGGAAAAGAGAAAAGACAAAGAACAACACAGGAAGCACTCCAAGCCATCCTCCTACAAAAACAAGAAGAAGGAGAGAGGTTTCATTGCTGAAACCTGGAGTGATTCTGATGAAGAATCATCCTCATCAAGCTCCAGTGAAGATGAGGAAGAGAAGAAGGCCAAAGAAATTTGCCTAATGGCAATAGATGCCTGCAGCAACCACTCTGCTGCAGAGAGTTCTGATTCTGATGAAGAGATACCTACTGAAGATGAGGTACTTTCATCTTATGATTTTACTTCAGAAGAGTTTAAATTAGAATTTAAATCTTTATGTTTAGATTTAATTAGTTCAGAAAAAGAAATAAAAGAACTTAGAAATAGGTTAGCTGACTCAGAATCAATAGCCTCTGAAAACATTAGGTTAAAGGAAGATCTCACTACTTGTAGTGAAGAAATTAAATTTCTTAAAATAGAATTAGCTAAGTCTAAGAGATTAGAAGAATCCCTTAATGGTAGAAGCCTTAAGCTGTTAGAAATTACCAGCATGACTAACACTACGTCAGGTAATGATAAATTAGGCTTAGGAGCTTCTCCTAGTGAACCCCCAGTCCTGCTTAAAAATAATCTTTCAACTCCAGTGAACTTCATTTCAGCTAGTGGAAAGAAGAACACTGAGCAAGTAAACCTTGTAAATAAAACCCTAAATAAAGCTAAGAGAGAAAAGAGAAAGAAGTTTTTCAAAGAAATGCAAAGAGCGTCGAACGCCGCTCGACGATCGGATGCTCCATGGTCGAACGAAGCTCGACGATCTGAGCGCCCATCGTCGAACGTCGATCGACGATTTCAACATGATTTTCAAAATCATAATCAGTATCATAGAAACCTAAATGAAAATAGAAACCCTAGGTTTGTTGACCCATCATCTGCATGGAGAATCCCACCTAGGAGATCTCACCCACTAGGTTATCACCCTCAGCCTGCATTCTCATATATTTCCAGTTTTTCTTATGTGAAAAACAAGGGACCCAAGGTTACCTGGGTCCACTCTGTCTAAATAGTTGTTTTGCAGGTGAAGGCCTATCCAATCACTCAAAATAAGTGGTATTTGGATAGTGGATGCTCTAAGCATATGACAGGAAATAAAGATCTACTGTCAAAATTCAAAGCTAAGCTCGGCCCAAAGGTTATCTTTGGAGACTCCAGCTGTGGTCAGACAGAAGGCTATGGCAAGATCACAATTGGAGCAGTTACATTCAAGAGAGTTGCTTATGTCAATGGACTGAAGCATAATCTGATTTCAGTCAGCCAGCTATGTGATGCTGGCTACCAGGTTTCATTTTCCAACTCATCTTGCAATATTACTTTGAATAATAATATTGTTTTAATAGGCATTAGAATAGGTAATATCTATTTAGTAGATTTTAATTCATCTCTCTCTGAAATCTGCCTGTTTAATGAAGTAACCCTTAATAATAATTCCCTTTGGCATAAAAGGCTTAGTCATGTAAACCTTAAAAATATATCTAGGTTATCTAAGCACAACCTTGTTAGAGGTTTACCTTCTTGCCCCTACAAGAAGGAGAGCCTATGCAAGGCTTGTCAGCTAGGCAAGCAAACCAAGAATTCATTTAAATCTGTAAATAAAAGTGATTCTCCTAGAATCCTGTATTTATTACATTTGGACCTTTTTGGCCCAATAAATGTACAGAGTTTAGGAGGGAAGTATTACACTTTAGTAATTGTAGATGACTTCTCTAGGTTCAGTTGGGTTTTCTTTTTGAGAACTAAGTCTGATAACTTCAAAGCCCTTACAGACTTTCTACTTTGTGTGCAGACTGAGTACTCTACTCATGTGGCCTTGATCAGAAGTGATCATGGTACTGAGTTTGACTCTCTTCTCATGCAAGAATTCTGTGAGAGAGAAGGTATCAAACATAGCTTCTCAGCTCCTAGAACTCCCCAACAAAATGGGGTAGTTGAAAGGAAGAATAGAACACTAATTGAAGCTGCTAGTACATTGTTGGCAGATGCTAACATGCCTCTATCCTATTGGGCAGAAGCTGTTAGTACAGCTAACTATGTCTTGAATAGAAGTTTGATACACAAACTTAAGTGTAAAACTCCTTATGAGTTGCTTAAAGGAAAGAAACCAAAAATTAATTACTTTAGAGTTTTTGGCTGTATTGTGTATATTCATAATAATAATAAAGAATATATTAGAAAATTTGAAGCAAAATCTTCAATGGGAATTATGCTTGGATATTCCCAAGTAAGCAAAGCTTATAGGGTGTATAACAAATCAACCTGTAAGATAGAAGAATCTGTGCATGTATCATTTGATGAGCATCAGATGTTTTACAAGGAGAAGGAAAATTCTCCTTCCTCCAGTTCTTTGCAGGTACCTGATGCCCCTCAAGAAATCCTTCAACTATCAACTCTTCAGATCACTGAATCAGACAGTGATGAAGACATTGCTGAAGCTGTTGAAGCTGTTGTTGAACCACCAACAGTAGATCAAATTCCTCCTGAGGAATTAATCCCAACTGTTGCTGAAGATCACATCCCACCTGCTGACATTGTCACACTTAGAGATCACCCCACATCTCAAGTGATTGGAGACATATCAGCTGGTGTACAAACAAGACACCAATTAAGACAGGATGTGATGCATGCTTGTTTCCTCTCACAGGTTGAGCCCCTCACCTTTAAAGATGCAGAGCTAGATCCCCACTGGATCATTGCAATGCAAGAGGAGCTCAATCAGTTTGAGAGATGTAAAGTTTGGACTTTGGTTCCAAGACCTAAAGGCCAACTGATCATAGGCACCAAGTGGGTGTATAGAAACAAGTTAGATGCAAATGGAATAATAGTAAGGAATAAAGCTAGGCTTGTAGCTCAGGGCTACAGACAGGAGGAAGGTATAGACTATGACCAAACCTTTGCTCCTGTTGCAAGGCTAGAAGCAATAAGGATCTTCTTGGCCTATGCAGCCTTCATGAAGTTTAAGGTGTTCCAAATGGATGTCAAAAGTGCATTCCTAAATGGTGAGCTTAAGGAAGAGGTGTTTGTTGAACAACCACCAGGGTTTGTTTCTTCAACTCAGCCTTCTCATGTTTTTAAGTTGCAGAAAGCTCTTTATGGACTAAAGCAAGCTCCTAGGGCCTGGTATGAGACTTTAGCTAGTTTCCTGTTAGAGCACAACTTCACTAGGGGAGTAGTTGATAGAACCCTTTTCGTCAAGCATCACAAGGACACAATCCTGTTAGTTCAGGTGTATGTAGATGATATTATTTTTGGCTCCACTGATCCCAAACTGTGCAAAAAGTTTTCCAACTTGATGCATTCTAAGTTTGAGATGAGTAGTATGGGTGTGCTGTCTTACTTTCTTGGTCTCCAAGTTAAGCAAGATGCTGATGGTATCTTCATCTCCCAATCCAAATATGCCAAGGAATTGGTAAAGAAATTTGGGATGGCTGATGCTTCAGCAATGCCTACACCCATGGCTACTAATGTAGTTATTGATTCTGATGATCACGGCAAGCCAGTTGATCAAAAGAATTATAGGGCCATTGTTGGTTCCCTATTATATCTAACTGCAAGTAGGCCAGATATAATGTTTGCTACATGCCTTTGTGCTAGATTCCAGGTCAACCCCAAGGAATCTCATCTGATTCTTCTAAAGAGAATCCTGAGATACCTGAAAGGATGTCCAAATCTAGGACTTTGGTACCCAGCTGAGTCAGAGTTTGAATTAATTGGATATTCTGATTCTGACTATGCTGGTTGCAGAGTTGACAGGAAGAGCACCTCAGGAACTTGCCAGTTCCTGGGAGAGAGATTGGTCTCTTGGTTCTGTAAAAAGCAGGCTTCTGTCTCAACTTCAACTGCAGAGGCTGAATATATAGCAGCTGCCAGTTGTTGTTCACAGATCCTGTGGATTCAAAACCAGCTTGTGGATTATGGTTACTCACACAAGAACACCAAGATCATGTGTGATAGTACCAGTGCTATTTCTATTGCACAAAATCCAGTGCACCACTCTAGAACCAAGCACATTGAGATTAGGCACCATTTCCTGAGAGATTGTGTGGAAAAGAACAAGATCTGTCTTGAGTTCATATCCACTGAGTTTCAGAGAGGTGATATATTCACCAAGCCTTTAGATGAACAGAAGCATCTGTTCTTTTTAGTTCAACTAGGCATGATTAATGGACGAGACTAAGTGTGACTATATCTGCCTCTGTTGAAATCTGCTTGAAGATCGTCGAACGATGATCGAAGATCGTCGAACGGATTGAGCCTATCGTCGACCTCTGGTTAATGGTAGCTTATCTGTTTGAGGATCGTCGATCGACGTTCGACCATCGTCGAACAGGTTGAGCTCATCGTCGATCTCTGAACGACGACAGCTTGTTGCGTGTGAAGCCAGAAATAGCCGAACGAGGGTTCGACTACTCTGCTTCTGAGCCGATCGTCGAACGGTCGTTCGACTATCGGGTCAAGTATCTTTTTAAATAGATCGACTATATCCGGTCCAATATAAAGCCGATAGTCGACCTAGGTTAAAAGATCTTGTGTCTTATCATCGACGGAGCGTGCCCTTTCGCATTCTGCTTTCCCGCTTGCGATTTTCTGGCGCTTCGTCTTTCTCGTTCTCTCTCCAGCTTTCTCGTGCTTTCTCCGGCGAATCCATGGCGATTTCCCCAGCTGTTCTAGCCGTAGTAAAGTTTGATGCCGGATTCAGTGTGGATTTCGAAGCTTTCAGCAGTTGCGATGCCGAAATCGTGGAAGTTCTCCAGCTCTGCAGGGATCAAGGTTTGGAGAAGTTAATGTCTGAAAGAATTAAGATCAACATTCCAGAAATTAAAGAATGGGCTTTCACGTCGTCTTCCACAGACGAATCGATGACTGGTACCATAGGCGGAGAAGAAGTTATCCTGACTCCGACCGTCTTATCTGATGTTTTTGATTTGGTTATTGGTGAAGAGGATTATGAGCAAGACGCTCAGGAGTTCGGAAGGATGCTGGTTGAGCTGGGACATGCTGAAGGCATTCCCTTTAAGCTGCTCAAAGTGAACTTCCCGTTCAAGATCAAGTTCCTCGCTGAGGTAGTCGGAAAAGTGCTCCTAGGGAAGCACTCTGCCCATGACAATATAACAAGGCAACAATTTGCACTCATGTGTGCAATTGTTAATCGAAAAAGGATCGATTGGGCAGCTGTTTTGTTTGATTTAATCAGGAAGAAGACAGGAAAGAAGGAAGTCACCCTGGGAAGGGTTATTGGAATCTTCCTTAAGGAGAAATTCCCCCAGCTGCTGAGTTCTGCCGCAACTACAATCAACGCCTGCAAGAAGATGGATCCCCACTTGTTCTCTAAGTGGAAGAGGACGTTTGTGAAATCAGCTCCAGCAACATCTGAGGACACAAGGACTGTAACAGTCGCTCCTCAACCTGTTGAAGCTGGCTCAGCTCTCCCTTCCTCCTCCTCTGTTTTGCCGTCTGCCTCAGTTGAAGTACCATCAACTTCTGCTGAGGTACGACCTTCTTCCTCTGCTGCTCCTGAAACAACTACGGTTGTTCCTCTGTCTCCTCCAGCCTCTCCTCTACCTACTCATCTGGCTAGGATATCTGCTCCTAGCTTTGATCTGTTAGGATCAGAGAGAATTCTTACTCCTCCTGTTTCTCTAATTCATTCTCCAATTCATTCCCCAATAAACTCTCCTGCTCCATCTCCTGCTCGATCCCCTGTCCACGCCATTCCTCATCCCAGCACCACTACCATATCTACTGCAGCTCCATCCACCTCTCATCCTTCATCTTTTGAAATCTCTCCAGAGCTTATCTCCCGCATTGTGGAGCTGATTACCCCGTCAATCAAAACCATGATTGACGAGGCAATCGCTCCCCTTGCAGCTTCCATTGATCTTTTGTCTGCCTCCATCAAATCTCTTACTAAATCTGCTGAGCCATCTTCCTCTAGGGGCCTGGTTTCAGTTTCCACTGAAATCAGGCAGGGGGAGATGTTCAATGAAGATGCCTCAGATCATCCTGCTTCTCCTCCAGCTTTAAAAGATTCAGTAATGTCTGCTCAGGAAAAAATAGTTCCAGATGTTGTCATGACAGCTGAGAAAGAGATAGATCCACCTGAGGAAGAAATAGCTCCAGCCCAGGAAGAAACAGCTCCTGCTGAGAAAGTTTTAGTTCCAGTTTTGTCTGAGAAGGAAATAGCAGATGGAATATTGTTATCTGAGATTGCTGTTAAGGTCTGCTTAGAAGATATTACCTCTCCTGTGATAGTTAGATTCCTGGAAGGAATCATAACTTCATATCTGAATGACTGCTGGGAAATGGTTAAATATGAAGGTAACTCTTTCATTCGTTTTGTTGATGAGTCGATTAATTTGATAGTTTGTGAATACCTTGAAGGAATGATTCAAGCTTATTTAGCAGATATGTATTCATAATTTTACAGATATTATTAAAGAAGATTTAACTGCTCAAATCATAACAGTAGTTTCTGAGGCTGACCCAAGTATTCCTGCTACTCAAGTAGACCCTGAGTTGGAATCCTTCTTAGATAATAAAGAAGATGAGTCTGAGAAAGAGGAAGTCAAAGTTGACTCTCCTGTTCTGAGTTTGGAAGAAGCTCAAGCAAGAGCAGCATGGAATTTAAGAGTTCAATCTTTAAAAGAGAAAGAGAAAGATTTGCAATTTGAAAAGTCATCCATCTGGGATGACTCTCCAGGTTTAGATTTAGACTCCCTTCTGGCTCTAGATGCCATGGAAGAGGAAAGGGAGAAATTTGCTTCAAAGCTTAAAGAAAAGGCTGTCTCAGAAGCCTATGATCCGTATGAGAACCCTCCATCATCCCATTCTGATGATGATGATTCTGATATGTCTGAGAAGTCAAAGAAAAAGAAATCTGCTGCAAAGAAAAGAAAAGCTGCTCCTCCTCCACCTCCAAATAAGGATAATGATATTCCATATTACATTTTGAAGGGAATTGACCCCAAATCCAAAGATTTTCAGCATTGGATGAGGTTTTTGAAGAATCAGCAAAAAGAGAGAAAAAGAACCAAGAGGTATGATAGTCCTGTCTCAAGATGGACTCCCAGAGGTCCTCCTCCACCTCCTGGTGCAGGAGCCTCTGGGAACCTTTCAGCCAATCCGGGTGCCTCTTCTGCAAAATCTGCGTCTGCTCAGCCCCAACCAAGACAAGGTCATCAAAGTTCTCAAGGCAAATCATCTTATGGTTCTCAAAGACAAATGAAGGAGGTTGTGGTCCAAAGACCAACTTTTTCCCCACCTCCTTCTCCAGTTCAGACTGAGGAAACTGTATCAAAAGGTAAATAGTTTATTTTGTTTTAAGATATCTAGCAAGAACCTCTCTGCTAAGTATACTCTAATGTCTTATCTAGATATAATAGCTGATGCTGCTTCTCCTGAGCCCGTATATGAAAATCCTGAGCTCAATCCTAACTTTAGGATGGCTCGCTTTCAAGAACTTGTAGGAGCAGCCCAAATAAGAAAAGCAAGAGCCGAAGGTAAAGATACGACTGGTTTTACTACCATGTCAACCTACAGAAAGAAAGAATTTGAAAAATTCCAAGTCAATCCTGAGATTTTTGATCCAGCAAAATACATGGAAAAACATCCTGAAGCTGTTGTCCCCAGAGCTACAGAGCTGAAGATCATTGGTGCTCAGGACCTGAAGATGTCAAAGAAAGAATCAGATGACCCTCTTAGAAAAATTTCCTTCGTTTCTAGTTCTTCTGATCCTTTACCAGACTCTAAAGATTCTTAATAGTTTGATTAAACTGCTGTGATATATTTGATTATTTGTTTATCTGATTGATTATCTGCCAGTTTATTGTTAACTATTTGCTGAATTTATTTTTAGTGTTTTATTGCTAGCTGTTTTAGTTTTTGAGAGACTTAACTCAAATAGGGGGAGATTGTTGGTACCCTAGTTTGATTTGAGTTCAGTCCTCTCCTTTGTGCCCCTTGACCCAAGAAATATCTATGGTCAATGGTTAGAAGTCTAGCTGTAGAGTCCTCGCTTTTCCAAATTGAGAATTTGGTTAAGTAGGTTTTTCGTTCGACTATAGTCGAACGCCGTTCGACTATCGTCTATCGGCTGATCGACGATCGTCTATCAGTTGGTCGACGCTTTGTCTGCGCTGATAGTTCGACTATCGGTTGATAGTTCGACTATCTGTTCTGCGCTGATAGTTCGACTATCTGTTGATAGGTCGACTATCTGTTCTGCGCTGGTAGTTCGACTATCGGTTGATAGGTCGACTATCTGTTCTGCGCTGATAGTTCGACTATCTGTTGATAGGTCGACTATCTGTTCTGCGCTGGTAGTTCGACTATCGGTTGATAGGTCGACTATCTGTTCTGCGCTGGTAGTTCGACTATCTGTTGATAGATTGACTATCTAGTTTGTTTTGATAGTTCGACTATCTTTTGATAGATTGACTATCTGTTTTCTGAGGTAGGTCGACTATCTGCTTGATAGGTCGACTATCTCTGTGCGCTTGATAGCTCGACTATCTGTCCTAGATAGATCGACTATCTGATAGTTCGACTATCTGTCCTGATAGTTCGACTATCTGCTGCGGTAGCTCAACTATCTGTTTGATAGCTCGACTATCTGGATCGTTCGACTATCTGCCCGATAGTTCGACGATCTCCGTGCGTCGTTCGACGATCTTCGAAGGTCGTTCGACGTTTTCTATCTGCCTTTGTATTTTGTATTTATTTATTATATTTAATTAATTAATACATTTTCTGGCACAGTATTTTAAGCTGTATGATAATATTTCCAGGCATTATTTGCTCTATTCTTTTTGCCTGAGTTCAAATCTTTTTAAGATAAAGTTGTTTGTCTTATTAGCTGTCATTTTAATTTACTTTATCTATTGTCAGCCCTTTATAGCCGTTAGACTGAAAAGTCTTCTCTTGCTATAAAGAGATTGTTTCTGATGTGACTTTATTTAGTCCTTCTGTTATCTGATTTAAGCATGCAGCTTCTTAGAAAGTGATTTATTCTCTTTATAGAATGTTTTGCTGCAGAGATATTTCTGTCTTCTTGATATTTACAGCCCAGGTCTCAAGGCTTAGAAGAAGACAAATAATTCAAATGGAAGAGAGCCGTTGCTTGCTAATAATATTTAAAGGACCCTTTGAAGAAGGATTGAAGCTAGTGTCACACACATATTCTCAAGCACTCAAGCCTTCATCAAGCTCAAGCTTCCTGCTCTCAGCAATCTCCATCTAACTGAGAAGTGTTAAGATCTTCATCTCTTCTTCACCTGAGTTCTCCTGCTTTTAGGAAGTTCAACTCAGAGTTCCTTTGAAGAAGAAGAAGAAGAAGATAGCTGCTTGAAGAACTTTGATTTTATTATTTCTTTTCTTCCTGTAGCTTTTTCCTTCAGAACTTTCTGAAGAGTTTCTCTGCACTGAAGCAAGACTTCACCTGGACATTCTTGAGCCAGGGGGAGCCTTGATTCTTTAGAGCATTCTAGCTCAGTGCAAGCTTTTGTGCTTCTCTAATCTATTGTAAAATAGAGAAGACATCTTAACCTTCTTCCCCCTCCTGTACAGGGTTATTACTCCCTTCAAAAGTATCCCTTGGTGGCAGGGCACCTGATCAAAAACCTGTGCTTGGTTTTTAGACACCTGATCAAAAGTCTAAAGGGTTTCTGAATCTACCTGAATCAGATTCTGTTGGTGGCAGGGCACCTGATCAAAAACCTGAGGGGATTCCTACCGTTTGGGTAGAAGAGTGGACGTACCCAAGTTGTTTGGGGAACCACTATAAATTTCCTTGTGTCGTCTGGATTCCACTGTTTAATTCCTGCATTGTGGCTGTGATTAGATATAACTAGGTTGCTAGTTGCTGATTAGGTTTTTCCAAGCTTAACTGTAATTACAGTTAGCTTGTGTTTGTACACATCACTTGTGTTAGGCTTTAAGGTTAAATCAATATCTATAATCTTTTCATTCCGCACTTCACTCCAAGGGAGTTGGGTAGAATATTAAGTTTTGTCTGTGCAAAATTTGATAACTCTATTCACCCCCCCTCTAGAGTAGTATCTATCCCTTCACTTTCAGAAAGTTACAGCTAAGTCCAGGGGCATTGAAGGATGCTGGAAAGGCTCAAAATCGCCTAAGTCCACAGGCGTTAAGTGAAGCCAGTTCACTCAACGCCAGATGCAAAAAAGCGCTTAGTAAGGTATGGACATTCAAAGCTCAGTAGGCTGCAAAGCAATTCTACGGCTAAGTCTACATGCATTGAATGAAGGCAATTAACTCAACGCCATATATCAAAAGGCGTCGAGTATAACTAAGTAATGGGAAGACTCTCAAAGCCCAGTAGTTTGGAAGACAGAAAATCGACTAAGTCCACAAACATTGAGTGACAGCAGTTCTCTCAATGCCATATAATAATAAGTGTCAAGTAAAGTGAGTCTGTCAAAGCCTTAGTATTGGCAAGCTGAAAAATCGACTAAGTCCACAGGTATTGAGTAAAAGTAGTTCAGTCAATGCCATATACCAAGTAGCATTGAGACAAGCTCAAGCAGTTGAAGATTCTATCAAGAAATCTTGGTAAGTCCAGAATCATTGAGTGAGGACTGCTCACTCAATGCCAAAGCAGAAGGCGTCGATAGAGGAACAATAAGTCAAAGCCTAAGGAAAGAGATAGACCGAAAAATCTATCTAAGTCCAGAAACATTACGTGATGATAACTCACTCAACGCACTCAACACCTCAGCAAGCTGGCAGACCAGATGAGCGGCTAAGGACAAAAGTTTTGAATGATGAAGGCTCACTCAATGCTCTGAACACCTAGCAGATAATGAAAGATGCAGCTAAGTCTAGGGTCGTTGAGTAATGAATATTCACTAACCACACTCAATGCATGGCTGTGCAGAAGAGATTGGCTTTGTCCAGAGGAGTAGAGTGAAGTCAGTTCACTCAACGCACTCAACGCCTGATGGTGCAAAGAATTTGACTAAGTCTAGGTTCGTTGAGTCAAAGCCATTCACTCAACGCACTCAATGCATGGAGTTGAATCTGAGAATTTGGCAAAGTCCACAAATGTTGATGTCAGCAAAAGTAAACAGAGTTCAAATTAGTTGTGGGAAAGCTACAGAACAAGACAAATAGCACTAGCGGGCTATTGTACATCTTTTGTTAAAGCAAGTTGCAGCCAACAACTACAGGCGGTCCCCACTGCTTCTTAGAGCTATTAATCAGTATAAGATAAAAGGGAGAAGATGGACTGAAGGAACTTCAACTTTTAGGTTATTTTCATTTTAAATAGTTGTGGCTAAACTTCTTCTTCCTCGTCATTGCTACAGAGCTCGAAGATTGAAGTTAAATTAACTGTTCTAAAAGTTCTTTGAAGTTAGTTGTAGCAATTTCTTCTCCTACAACAAGTTAAAATTAGGTTCTGATAAAGAAGAAGAAGTAGAGCTTTAAGGGTTCTGCAGGTCCAGGTTACCAGATTGAAGAACACAAGAACTGTCAAATCTTCAGTCTTCTTTACCAAGTTTAGAAACAAATTTTTGAGAAGAAGTTAAGGCTAAGATAACTCAGCTCAAGAATCAGACATAGAGAAAATTTCTCTAGTGTCAAATCAACACCAACCAAACCCATTTTTTTCTGTAGGATCTAATTGTAGATCTGAGTTATAGGGCCTTTGTGCCTGAGGTCGGAAAGATTTTCCGAGGTAGGATCCAATTTTATATCTGAGTTGTAGGACCTTTGGGTCTGAGGTAAGATCCTATATATATCTGAGTTGTAGGGCCTTTGTCCCTGAGGTAGGGCAGTTTGCCTGAGGTAGGAGAGTCATTCTCTCTGAGTGTAGGACCTTTGGGTCTGAGGTAGGATCCAGCTTTGGATCTGAGGTAGGGCCTTGTGCCTGAGCTGTAGGAGAGTTATTCTCTCTGAGGTCGGGCTAACTTCCATATCCTGAGATGTTGGACTTTGGTTCAAGTTTGAGGTAGGTGATCAGTTTGAAAGACTTTGTTTTCAAGGTCAGCTAACACCTAGAGGGGGGGGGGGTGAATAGGTTTTATGTCTCTTTTCAAATTATCTAGACCTCTACCTGTTCTTAATATGCTTAGTGATTAGTTAGTTTAGATTTTAAGAACATCAAGCAGAAGACACAATAATTTTATAGTGGTTCCCCAGTATATGGGTACATCCACTGTACCTCTGTGCCTTTCTAACTGTGTGTTAGATAAGGCTCATCCCCCAAAACTCAACACCTTAAGAGCTTACAATTCGATCCTACAGAACCACTTAGTCTCCTCCAAGACCTACTACTCAGGCATAAGGCCCTTCAACTTAGTGATTAAACAACCACCTACCTCAGGCTCAAAAAGCTCTACACCTCAGGCTGTGTGGACAGCCCTACACTCAGATCCAAAATGGATCCTACACTTAGTCTTTATAACACAGGCTTACAACTCAGATTCTACTCAGAATACTACACTCGGATCCAAGACTGGATCCTACAGAAAATAAAGAAGTTGTTACACAGTGAGACACCAGAGAGTTTTCTCTATGTTTGTCTTCCTGGGCTGAGAAGATATCAGCCCTATCTTCTTCACAGCGACAAGTTGAAAAGTTCTTCAGTACTGGGCTGCTTGTGCTTGAAGTTACTCAGAATCAAGATTCTAATCTACTGTTTAAGACAATGGGTCTGAAGGTTTAGTTTCTTCTTCAAACATCTATCTGGACTAGTAGACTCTGAAGGCTCTACTTCTCTTTAAATTAGAAATTGATTCTGAACTTGCTATCATTGATTAGAATCACAACAACTATCTGTTTCTGCTTTCAGGTCAACTGAATCAGAACTTGTGCTTCATGCTCGATGTTGATGGCGAGGAAGAAGACCAAGTTTCACTACTAGGCGTATTCAGAAAACCCTAATTGCTTCCTTGGGCTCAGCAAATCTTTCCCTTTTATTGACCGTCGATCAATGGCTCTTTGTGCTGTGTGGGCCCCTCCTTAATTGCAGATTTACCTCCTTCCATTTCAAGAATGAGACAATGGGTGGTCGTCGGTGCCACCAAAGGCATTCTGCATCTTTCCCGCAAGAATTTGAACTGTGTTGAATTTGTTGACTTTTTCTGAGTCATGCTGACGTCAGCCAACTGTAGACTTAGCCAAAATAAAGAAACCCTAGCATAAGCATTGAGTGAGTAAGCTTCACTCAACGCCAAAACTCTTAGACATATTTTTTGTCACTAGGCGTTGAGTGAGCAACCTTCACTCAATGCCAATACACTTAGAAAAATTTCTGTCATTAGGCGTTGAGTGAGCAACCTTCACTCAACGCTAAAATACTTAGGAAATCTTTCTGTCATTAGGTGTTGAGTGAGAAGATTTACTCAATGCCAAAACACTTAGAAAAGTTTTCCGTCATTAAGCGTTGAGTGAGTAAGCTTCACTCAATGCCAAAACACTTAGAAAAGTTTTCTGTCATTAGGCGTTGAGTGAGTAAGCTTCACTCAATGCCAAAACACTTAGAAAATTTTTCTGTCTCTAGGCATTAAGTGACAGAACTTCACTAAATACCAAACTGCTTAAGTGAAGTTCTGTCATATGGCATTAAGTGAGTAGCTACACTCATTGTCATAACACTTCGAATTGACTTTAGTCACTTTGCGTTGAGTAAGTAATCTTCACTCAATGCATTAGGACTTAGCAAAATTTCTATGAAATCACAGACTCTGATTGACAAAGGTCCAGTCAATGCTTTATATCACATGGCGTTGAGTGAGCTTGCCACCTTCAACGCTTGTGGACTTAGTCAAAATAACAACACAGATTTTCTGTGGCGTAGACCGACTAAGCAATACTCAATGATTATAGAGTATGACATTGAGTGAGTAGACTTCACTTAATACCTGTGGACTTAGCCACTTTCTGCTGTTTCTTTTTAGGCATTTACTGTCTTAGCCATACATAGCTTTTTATTGTATGGCATTGAGTGAGTAGACTTCACTCAATGCCAGTGGACGTAGCCACATTTTCAGCTTGCCAATTATTAGGCTTACTATATTCAATGTTTTTACGTACCTGGCGTTGAGTGAATAGACTTCACCCACAACATGTGGACTTAGGCAATTTCCAGCATATCTAGCATCTTCCCTTTCATCTGGCATTAAGTTAGCTTGCTCAACTTAATGTCAGTGTACTTTGTGTAATTTCTACCTGATCACCAGCTTACTTGGTGTCCACATGTCCAATTAGTGTAATAGGGACTGATCTGCATACATACACTCAAATACACATTAAAAACAGCTAGTGTGTGTGTCATGGACTTATTTGACTTCTTACATATCAGGGCCATTTGGATCAATGGACCCAACAATCTCCTCCTATTTGAAGAAGTCAAAACCCTTATTCAAATTATTCACATTTCTTGGTCAATGACACAAACAACATATGCAGCAATAAAATATACTATTATAATAGAACAGATCTAGGAAGGTTACCACATTTCTTTCCTGTTTGGTGAGCATCACCTACTCCCCATATTTTGTTGAAAGGTGTGTGATACTACTTGAATGTTTCATGGGAGCATTTCTTTCTTCACCTGGATTTGATGTCACTTGATCAACTTCTGATGCCACACTTGAAATTACACTTTGAAGCCACTTGATATGCCACTTGATCAATCCTATCCCACACTTGATCAATCTTCTTTCTCTCCCCCTTTTGATTTCTGAAGAATAGTTAAGGAAGATTTGTCTTGTCTTGATTTACTTCTCCCCCGATTTGATTGTAGTTGATACCCTCGGTGCAGCTACTAGCTACCTCTTTATATGAGGCTGATTCTGCTCCTTCAGCTGCTGAACTTGCTCCTCCTCAATAGGAGCCACTTTTACCATCATTTTACTGATGGACACTTTGGTCTTCTTACCACTTAAGGTCTTCATCTCCTACAATAAGAACACATCCTGCACCAAAACTAAAACTATAGGGAGTGACTGAAGCTAAACTATGTTCAATATACCCAACTCAAACATGAAGGTGTTGAACTTTGCTTCATCTAGTGGCTTAGTAAATATGTCAGCCACTTGAATGCTTGTAGGGATAAACTAAACACTAATATGTTACTTTTCCACATGCTCCGTAAAAAAATGATATCTTATTTCAATTCACTTAGTCCTGCTATATAAGACAGGATTCCTAGCAATAAAAATAACAGTAGTAGAGTCACAATATAGAGGGGTTTTACTTACCTTGAGGTCATAGTCCTGGAGCTGATGCTGAATCCACAGCAATTGAGCACAACAACTACCTGCTAAAATGTACTCTGACTTTACAGTTGATATAACAACACTTGTTTGCTTCTTACTGTTCCAAGACACTAGTCTTCCTCCCAAGAATTGACAGGTTCCAAAAGTGCTTTTCCTGTCCTCTTTGCATCCTACAAAATCTGTATCTAAATAGCCTGTTAGTTCAAAAATTCCTATTTCTAGGGTACCATAGGCCAAGATCGGGTGTGCCCTTAAGATATCACAAGATCCTCTACACAGCAGAGTAGTGAGATTCTTTAGGTAGGCTTGATACCTAGCACAGACATATATAACATACATGATGTCAGACCTACTAGTAGTGAGGTATAGAAGGGATCCAATCATCTCTCTATACAAATTTCATCAACAGGCTTCCCTGCTTCATCTTTGTTTGAAAGAATACTTGACCCCATGAGAGTTTTCATGGTGAAGGCATTCTCCATTCCATATTTCTTAATCAACTCCCTGGTGAACTTGGACTGGGATATGGACAATCCATCATCAGTCTGTCTAACTTGGAGTCCCAAGAAGAACTTGAGCTCACCTATACTACTCATCTCAAACTTCCCTTGTATAAGTTTATCAAACTTCCTGCAAAGGTTGTCATCAGTAAATCCAAAGATAATTTCATCAACATATATCTTAACTAGGATGATCTTGCCCTTTGATTCCCTTAGGAATAGGGTCTTATCAATCCTCCCCCTTGAGAATTTGTTCTCAATGAGGAAGCTAGACAAGGTCTCATACCATGCTCTAGGGGCTTTCTTCAACCCATATAGAGCTTTCCTATGTCTATAAACAAAGCTATGTGAGTTAGAATCAACAAAATCTAGAGGTTGTTCAACAAAAACCTCTTCCTTTAAGTCCCCATTTAGGAAGACTGACTTCACATCCATCTGGTAGACTTTGAATAATTGGTAGATAGAAAATGCAAGGAAGAGTCTAATGACTTCTAATCTGGCTACTGGGGCAAATGTCTGATCAAAATCAATCCCTTCTTCTTTATTATAGCCTTTAGCCACCAGTCTAGCCTTATTCTTAATAATAATCTCATTCTCATCTAACTTGTTCCTATAGATCCACTTGACTCCAATGACATTATGTTCTTGTGGTCTGGGAACCAGCTTCAAGACCTTACATCTTTTGAATTGGTTCAGTTCTTCCTGCATTGATCCAATCCAGAAAGGGTCTTTATTGGCCTCTTCAAACTTCTTTTGCTTTACTTGTGAAAGGAATCTTGAGTAGAGTTCTGTATTGATACTCATAATTCTAGTCTGGACTCCTTGGGTTGCCTCACCAATTATCTAGTGTGTTGGATGATCCCTTAGATGCCTAATTGCTGGAGGTAGTCTGGCATCAGCTTGCTGTACTTTATTTGCTTCTGTTGGTTTTTCTTCATTGCCTTCAGCTAACTGTTCTTCAACCACTTCAAGTGTGCCTTGTCCTTCCATTGGATTGACTAGTTCTTTAGCATGATATTGGACTGTAGGAGCATCTTCCTTGATAGTTAGCTTGCCCATCACCTTCTCTATGCCTGCAGAACTAGAAGAAGAGCTAGGCAGCTCACTATTAATCATGTTTGATTCATCGAAGACAACATGAACTGACTTTTCTATAACTTGACTTGTCAAGTTATAGATTGTATATGCCCTGCTGTGGTTGTTGTACCCAACAAAGATCCCATCATGAGATTTGGCGGCAAACTTTGTCACACAGGACTTTCCATTGTTCAATACATAACACTTACTACCAAAAATCACCAAGTAGGATAAGTTTGGTTTTTTGTCTTTAAGATATAATAGGGAGTCTTCTTGTGGCTTTTGGTGATAAAAGCCCTATTGAGGACATGATATATAGTGTTTACTACCTCAGCTCAGAAATATTCTGGGAGAAATGTGTCACTCAATAATGTTCTTCTAGCCTCTATGAGAGTTTTAATTTTCTCTTAGCAATCCAATTTTGTTGGGGTGTTATAGGAGAGGAGAATTCTTAGAGAATCTCTTATTCTTCACAGAAACTTATCGTGCTTGCAGACTAAATTTTAGTCCCATGGTCACTTCTAATTTTGACCACAAAACTGTCTAGTTCATTCTATATCTGCTTGACAAAAGTCTTGAATACTTAAAGGGTTTCATACTTTCTCTTAAGAAAAAACACCCAAGCAAACTTAGAGTAGTCATCAACCACCACAAGGGTGTAGAATTTCCTACCAAGACTATGAACTAGCATAGGACCAAACAAGTCCATATGCAGGAGGTACAAGCACCTCACCGAGTCTTTGGTCCCAATGCTCTTGAAAGAGGTCTTGGTCTATTTGCCCTTTTGGCATTCAGAGTAGATACCCTCCTTAGTGCATTTCAACTCGGGACCATTTCTAACTAGCTCTTTACTAAAGAGCTTCCCAATGGTCTTGTAGTTCAAAGGAGCTAATCTCTTGTGCCATTATACACAATTTGAGGTTTTCTCATTTGTCACTAGGCATATAGGAGAGTCCTTATCTATGCATATGAAATTTAAGAAATAAACATTTCCTCTCCTAGTGACTGTCAAGATGACCCCTTGGTCACTTGACCTCCTAATTTAGCACTCATCCTTGAGAAAAGAAATGTCATAGCCAAGATCACATAGTTAGCTTATGCTTATGAGGTTGTGTTGCAACCCTTCCACATAGTCTACTTCTGTGATAATGACTATGACATTAGAGATCTTACCATAACCTCTTATCACTCCCCTATCTAATCCACCAAAGATGACTTTAGGGTCATTCTTTACTAGAGAGTAATCCTTCAAGAAGCTCTTTGTTCTAGTCATGTGCCAGGAACATCCACTATCCAAGTACCATATAGGGGTATGTCTACATGGACTAACCTGTAAGACATAAATCAGTTAATGCCTTAGGACCCCAATTCTTATTTGGTCCTAGGTGCATATTAGTTTGATAATAACCATGCCTACTTGTAGCTCTTCTAGCAAGTAAGCTCTCTCTTGCTCTTTGCACACTTGTGTTGTGCCAGCAATCAATAGTATAATGGCCCAGTTTGCCACAGCACCAGCACTCATAAATATTGTACCTTCTTTTTAGAGCTGGTCTTGAAGTAGTACTGTCAGCAGCTCTCAGTACAGAAGGTACAACAACAGTCTTTTTCTTGCATCTTCCAGCCACAATCTGACTTGGGATATGTATGACAACAAAGGCACTTGGGGTATCTTAAACCCTACTAGCAGTAGTATTCTTTTCAGAATACATACACCTGATGGATTCAGATATGCCCAAGCTAGTTTGCTCACAGACTTACCCTTAGTCTGCTAGTGGATTGGTAGATCTTGAGAGAAGGCTACAGCCTTATTCTTGAGTTTTGGGTCTGGTACACCAAACACAAATGGTCCATGATGGGCCATTTGGATCTCCTCATGGGTTGCCTTGAAGGCACATCCACCTTTGCTATATCTACCACAATAGTGTTTAATATCTTTGTAACGCTCTGAGTTTATTAAGGCGTGAGATGCTTCTCTGGGGGTTACTGCCCGGCGGTAGCTAGTTATCATGCGGCAGAATCTCCAGGATTTGCGTCGAGAGCGTCGAGTTCTCGAGAAAGTGCTGAGTTCTCGAGAAAGATGTTACTGCGCAATAGAAAGTTGTTACCGCGTGGCGATAGCAGGGGAATTAATCTGGCCTACCTCTCGAGAAGTTATCACCCATCGATAAAGTTACCGCTGGCAATAGCTGGGTCAATTTATTTGCTTTGGTTCTCGGGATCATACCGCGTGCCGGTAGAAGTTAGCACGTGGCGATAGCGCCTGGTGTCATGTCGTAACTAATGCCTCTATCGCGCAGAATTAGAATCCAATTATGCGGTGGTAGTGAAATCTAAATGGCGTTGGACACATTTCGGCCTGTGATTGAAGGGTTTGGGCAGTTGCGCTCGAAATGAGGCATAGAATTAAGGTACCGCGTGGCGGTAGCTAGTTACTACATTGCGGTAGCTTTATATATATGCCTTATTTTTGCTGTTTTCACTTCATTTTCTTCTAGATTTGGAGTAGGCCTGGTTTTCCTGGAGGAGGAGCATCAGAGTCGGAGGAAAATCTCGCTGGCGTTGAAGTTTCGGAGTTTCGATTCGCAAGCCGAGTCCAAATCTGTGGAGGCAAGATCGTTGCGGTCGCATTCATCGGTCTAGATATTTGGCATGGCACCGAAGAGAATGCAAATTGTAACGATTCTCAACTTGGACATATGAATTCCTCTTCCTTTTGCATAGGAAACCCTCTCCCGCGAGTGTGCAATGAGCGTGAGGTTTTTCCTTCGTGTAGATATGGTATATCCCTGTAGTTTTGCATATAGAGTTCGAAATCGAAGTACGAACATAGGCATGGTGTGTGAAGCCCATCTGGATAGGTTTGTCTGGATTAGTGATGTTTTCATTATGTTTGTATTTGCCAGAGAAGACTCTGTGATGTTTGTTTTTCTGGTTTCTACTTGGTAGATTGTCCCAGGGAACCTTGGGGACTAACTCCAAGGAGCACCCGGATAACTGGGTAGAATCACATTTCTGCCAGATACTGCGCGGCAGTAGTGCTACTGCAGTCAGTAGCTCCTTGAGAGCTTTGTTTATGGCCTGTGTCGTGGAGAACTAGGGTCTATGATGTGGGGCTGGGAGCTCTTGGATCCTAGCTAGGTGGCCTGTGAGCCACCCATGTAGCATAACAGGGTTATGTATTTACTAGAGGAATGGGAATGGAGAGGTCGACCCATGTCGTGGTAGTTTTTTCCCGGGGATGTGAGCAACGAGAAAGGGATGAACCTACCCAGTAGGCATGTGGTGCGTCCGTTGTTGTGATGCATGTCGCAAACATAGTTACGGGTCTCAAGCCTTGCACAAGCCAGAAAGACTACCAAATGCTCATGTTTGTTGTCGTCTTTTGAACAGTGGTGGGCCCTGGCTTTTCTCCGGACATCGAGAATGTGCCCTGAGAGCATGGGGTGTGTGGTTGTTTGTGCCTACTCCTGTCCTGAAGTGTGCTTAAATTTCACTTTCCTTACTATGTTTGGTTTTTCTAATACAATGCTGGGAAGGAGCACCGCCGCCCCAAGTAAGGGGCGGGGTCACTATAATTTGGTCAGCTTTAGCTGACCGTTGCATTATTTTACCACTATTCGGTGGATTGTTCTTGCAGGAACATGTGAGCCATGTGGCAAGTAGCGGGATAAGGCCCTTGATGCTATGCTGGCCCTTGAAGGTCAAAGCAAAGTGTTTACTATTACTATTTTCATGTATGGCCGGCCTGCGTGCCGAAGTATGTAAAACACTTTAATTCAAGTTGAATGTTGTAATGCCATAAGGCCAAGACTCTATGTGTATTTGTACTTTTATTCCTGCTTTGGGTTATAGTGAACATTAAGGTACTGTGATGGGTTCTTCTAACTTGATAAAAGCTTTGTCTAGAATGCTCTGTGTTAGGTTTTGATATCATCTCATAGTCTTTTGTTATTAATATGTAACTCTGCTTACTGTCCGTGGAATATGGCGTGGGGCCGCGGTCAGACCTTCTGTTATATCCCATGTGATGAATGGGGTTATTAGAATTTGATATCAAAGCGAGGTGTCGGTCTTTCTTTGGAGAATTCGTGGTTGAAATCTTTTTAAGGTATGGTGAGCACAGGCATGTGCGTCATCGTTATAACATGACAAGAACCCATGAATGTCCACTTAGGAATGAAAATACACATGTTTGAGGAACCTGAGTGTTCCTATGATTGCTTTTTGGCAATTGTTTGTCACCTAATTGATTGTTTCCCGATTATAGGTGATTAGGAGTAGTGCAGTGCAGTCACAATGTAAGCACTCTATGGAGAGAAGCGTGCTTAAGGATATGGCTACGACCCCTCTTTCTGCTGAAACCATCCGAATGGTAGCGGAAATAGTGCTCTCTATGATCAATACCCAACATGGAAGGCATGTGAAACCCCCTGTCCCTGGGAAGGCTTCAATACCAGTTGGTGCTCTGGAGAAAGTGGAAATTCGAAGATCATCGGATTAGCACTTGAACATGCTTTTGATGCAAGGGACGCACTCTGTTGACGAGTTTTTGCATACATTTTTCATGATAAGGCGCTACTCAGGGTTTGAGTTGGAGGAAGAGCAAACTATGGTAAACAGGTTTTATAACGGTCTGTGTGATGATTTACGACTTCTATTGGTAGGACCGAAGTTATTGTGATTCCGAGCGTTAGTGAAGTCAACGAGATCATTGGAGGTAGATTTGGGAAAAGTCCACCAGACGCCAGTGTGTAGGGTACCGAACTCCACGGTATCTGCAAAGTCTGAACACCACAGGAGTTGGCATAAGAGGTCTAGAACCTCTACTGCTCAAGCCCCTTATGCTTTTCATACTTATGGCAAGTCAGGAAACCTTACCCGTTCTTGTCGTGTTGATGCCCCAAAGGCAAATAAAGCTAAGTCAGGAGAAACTGTAGGGTGAGACCCACTTAACTGTTATAACTGTTTCAAGCCTGGACAAATAGCTTGTGACTGTTGGGATAAGTTTCCAAATACAAAGAAAAAGGCAGAAGGCCATAAGCAAATGGATGAGATGATAGGTATGGTTTAGCTTATAGCTTATAATCCTACGACATGATTAGTTATTGACTTATGATTTGTGTAAGTTGGCTTTGTCCCACTCTTGTTGGTGAAGAGTACTGTTCATTGTGGGACTTCTCGCTCCTTAGCATCCAAGGTTTTCTTGTGGTCCGTATTATTGCTTTTTGATGTATCGATTATGTATATACAAACTAATAGGAAAAATGGTCATTAAAGATTGTTTGTGGTGTAACCCTAAGGTTATCACACTAGGGCTAAACACTGAAAGCGAGACAAAGTTAGCCGTTCTTGAGTGGGGGGGGGGTAGAGATGTTACTTGAGACTATGAATCCCAAGATTTGGTTGGTCGGTGATTCGTTGGTGTCGAAGCTTACCGAAATCTTCCCTGAAAGTGTCCCCAGAACCCCACAACGGAGAGAGATCGAGTTCACCATTGAGTTGAATTCTGGTGCCAAGCCAGTGTCGCGGTATCATTACCACTTACCACCGAGAGAAATGGCCAAATTGAAGGCACAGCCTCAAGAATTGATAGAGCATGGTTTTGTGCGTCCAAGTTCATCTTCTTGGAACACCCAGGTTCTCTTCGTGATAAAGAAGGACGGAACTCTTTAGCTTTGTATCGATTAACGGGAACTGGATAAGCTAATGGAGAAGAATAAGTACCCGATTCCAAGGATCAATGATTTGTTCGATCAGCTAGTTTGAATCGACTGTGTATTTGAAGTTGGATTTGAAGTTTGGTTAATTTTAACAAAGAATAAGGGAGAGTGATATTCTCAAGACGACGTTTAGTACATGGTATGGGCATTATGAGTTTACTGTCATGCCTTTTGGGCTGACGAATGCACCATCAGTCATTATGGATCTAATGAACAGGACGTTTAAGGAGTATTTGGATCGTTCCGTGATTGTGTTCATCGATGATATCCTAGTGTACTCCCTATCCAAGGATGATCATGTGGAGCACTTGCATATTTTGTTCTCCAAATGTGAGTTTTGGCTGTCCTCGATAACGTTCCTTGGTCAGGTGGTTAGTGGTGTGGGAATTACAGTAAATCCGGTGAAGGTAGCTGAGATATAGGAAGCGTCTGTGATGTCTTTTGTGTCAGAAGTCCGAAATTTTTTAGGGCTTGCCGGCTATTACATCTGCTTCGTGGAAAACTTCTCGCGGATAACACTGTCCCACACTACTTTGATAAGGAAGGATCAGAAGTGTGTTTGGTTGCCGGAGTGTGCACAAGCTTTCAAAGAACTAAACTGTCATCTGACCATGACGCCTATCTTATGTTCGCCTTGTGGTTAGGAGGGATTTGAGATTTTTAGTGATGCCTCTGGGAGGGGATTAGGCTATATTCTGCTCCAGTACCAGAAGGTGATAGCCTATGGATCTCGTCAGTTGAAAATACATGAGAGGAATTACCCGATCCATATTTTGGAGTCGGCATCTATGGTACTCGCACTAAAGATTTGGAGGCGCTACCTATATGGTACGAAGGTCGATATTTACACAGACCATAAGAGCTTTAAGTACCTATCAGTTCAAAAAATTTGAATATGCATCAACAAAGGTGGATTGAGTTCCTTGGTTATTACACCTTCAAGGTACACTATGTACCTATGAAAGGTAATGCGGTTGCGGATGCGTTAAGTCACGGAGCTCCCACGCAGGACAATTGGTTAACGATGCATGTTAAGCATCTCGTTCGAAATTTGAAGGACTTAAATATCTCTTGTGTTGATGAGATGTCTGGTGCTGAAGCACAGTTGAACTAGACGGAGGTGCTGTAAGACCTGGCTAATCGGATTCAGCAGGCTTTGGAGTTGGATGACAACATGAAGTGGTTCATTGATGAGGCTTTGGATGAGTCAAATACCCGATTTACCGTCAGTGATGGGTTATCGTGGAAGGATAGTCGTTTGTGCGTCCCAAGTATGGGCAAACTACGAGAGGAGTTGATGTACGAGGCTCCTCATACTGAGTACTCAGTTCACCCCGGGAGAACCAAGATGTTCAAGAACATGAAGAAATTGTTTTGGTGCCCATGTATGAAGAAAGACAGAGCATTATATGTGGAGAAATGTTAGACTTGTGCCTTGGTGAAGGACGAATGCTAGAGGCCTGGCGGGTTCTTGAAGTCCTTGCCTATACCGGAGTGGGAAATTGATTATATCTCCATGGATTTCATGCACAGGTTGCTGAGATCACACAAGCAGAATGATGCTATTTGGGTGATCGTTGATCTCTTAATGAAGGTGTCACACTTCATACACAATAGGAAAGAAGATTCAGTTGAGAAACTAACAAAGCTCTATATGGACAACATAGTACGTTTGCACGACATACCCCGGAGCATCGTTTGTGACCGAGATGGTCATTTCACTTATAATAATTGGAAGCTCATTCATCAGTTGTTGGGTACCAAGTTGAGATTCAACACAACCTTTCACCCACAAACAGATGGTCAGACTGAAAGGGTGAACAGGATGATGGAAGATATGATTCGTATGTGTGTTTTGGATTTCGAGAAAAGTTGGGAGGACCATCTTTTTATGATCGAGTTTGCATATAATAACAACAACCAAGCCAACATTTAGGTGGCTCCCTTTGAGGCTCCATACGGAAGGAGGTGTCGTACATTGTTGGCTTGGGTAGAAATGGGAGAATCGAAGTTGGACAAGCAAAGGGACGTTGAAGATGCTACTTCAATGATACGGTTGATTCGAGAATGGATACTGATTGCTCAAGATAGGCAGGACATGTACTACATTGTTTGGCATCATAATGTGGAGTTTGTGGTGAACGATTGGGTATACCTCAAGATAAAACCATTTAAGGGTATATCAAGAATTCGATGCTTAAAGAATCTTAGTCCGAGGTATATTGGGCCTTTGAGATCTTGGAGCAGATTGTTAAAGCCGCCTATCGTTTGGCTCTTTCGGTGAAGTTGAGCAGTTTGCACGATGAATTTCACATCTCAGTGCTACGGAAGGCCATTCAAGAGCCTACTCAAGTGATTGCTGTGAATTAAGTGCTGGTCGATAGTGGGTTGATGATGTTGGTCAAGCTCATTCAGATCGAGCACGTAGAGTTCAAGCAGCTGTGGAACAAGTCCATTAGAATGGTCAAGGTCCTTTGGGACAACTGTGGCAGAGAGGAGCTGTCTTGGGAGCACGAGCAATCTATGATGGAGGAGTTCCCTGAGCTATTTCTCTAAGGTAATCATATGCATTGTTTACTTTTTATATTTTCCTATAATGCCAAATTTCGGTACAAAATTTCTTTAAGTGGGGGAGATTTGTAATGCCCCAAATTTCTTAAGGCGTGAGATGCTTATCTGGGGGTTATCGCCCGACGGTAGCTAGTTATCGTGCGGCAGTAGCTCCAAGGTTTGCGTCGAGAGCGTCGAGTTCTCAAGAAAGTGCCGAGTTATCGAGAAAGATGTTACCGCGCGGCGGACAGTTGTTACCACGTGGCGGCAGTAGGGGAATTAATCTGGCAGACCTCTCGGGAAGTTATCGCTCGGCAATAAAGTTACCACTGCGATAGCTAGGTCAATTTATTTGCTTTGATTCTCGGGATCATACATCGTGGCGGTAGAAGTTAGCACCCGGCGATAGCGCCTCGTATCGTGTCATAACCGACGCCTCTATCACGTAGCATTAGCGTCCTATCGCGCTGAGGTAGTGAAACTGAAACAGAGTTGGCCACGTGTCGGCCTGTGATTGGAGGGTTTGGGTAGTTGCGCTCGAAACGAGGCATTGAATAAAGGTAACACGCGACAATAGCTAGTTCCCACGCAACGGTAGCTTTATATATATGCCTGATTTTGGCCATTTTCACTTCTTTTTCTTCTAGATTTGGAGTTGGCCTAGTTTTCCTGGAGTGGGAGCATCGGCGCCGGGGGGGGGGGGGGGTAAATCTCGCCTCCATTGAAGTTCCGGAGTTTTGATTCGCAAGCAGAGTCCGGATCTGTGGAGGCTAAATCGTTGCGGTCACGTTCATCCGTCTAGATCTTTGGCTTGACACTGAAGAGAACGCAAAGGGTAACGATTCTCAATTTGGACATGCGAAGTCCTCTTCCTTTTTGCTTAGGAAACCCTCTCCCGCGAGTGTGCGGTGAGGTGAGCGTGATGTTTTCCTTCGGGTAGATACGGTATATCCCCGTAGTTTTTTACATATAGAGTTCAGAATCGAAGTATAAACATAAGCATGGTGTGTAAAGCCCATCTGGACAGTGTGGTCTTGATTGGTGATGTTTTCATTATGCTTATATTGGCAAGAGAAGACTCCGTGATGTTTGTTTTGGGTTTCTACATGGTAGATTGCAGCAAGGAACCTTTGGGACAAACTCCAAGGAACACCCGAAAAGCTGGGTAAAATTGTATTTTCTGCCAGATACTGCACGGCGATAGTGCTAACCGCTACGCCGCTACCTCCTTGAGAGCTTTTGTTTGGGGCTTGTGTTGTGGAGACCTGGGCCTGTGATGTGGGGCTGAGAGCTCTGGAGAGACCAGCTAGGTGGCTTGTGAGCCACCCATATAGCATAACGGGTTATGTATTGACAGAGGAATGGAATGGAATAGGGAACCCGACCCGCGTCGTAGTAAGTTTTGTAGTTGCCCGACAATATGAGCAACGAGAAAAGGCTGAAACTACCAGTACCATTGTGGTGCGTCTGTGGGTGTGATGCCTGTCACAGACAAAGTTTCGGGTCTTAGGTCTTGCGTAGGTCGTAAAGTCTACCAAATGCTCATGTCTGTTTCCATCTTGCCAACGGTGGTGGTGGCCCCAGCTTTTCTATGGACACCGAGAATGTGCCCTCAAATTAGGGGGTGTTTGGTCATTCGTGCCTACGCCCTGTGGTGAAGTGTGCGTAAATTGCACTTTTTGTTATTATGTTTGGTTTTTATAAATACATAGCAGGGAAGGAGCTCCGCTGCCCCGAGTAAGGGGATGGGTTTCCCGTATAATTTATCAGCTTTAGCTTACCATTGCCTTATTTTG